>WNWK01017686.1:27500-41799 GCA_009830355.1 Cherax destructor
GGAGTGCACCAAATCGTGAAGCATCATGCAGCCGCAACTGAGTAGAATCCAGACGACAGCTCTGTCGAACGTAATATACAAACGCCTTTTTGTGGCATGAGGGATCTGGATCTGACCCTGAATTACTGATAGCTGAAGGTCATAAATCCTGCTCTGGAGAGCTGAATATCATACATAGAGCACTTAACACTTAATAAGGGAGAGAAACTGGGAAGGGACTTAACATAACTTCCTTAAATATATAAGAGAAAAACATAAGACAGTTTATTCTCTTAATTTGTATCTATAAACATTGTGTGTATATATACACATTCAGAGACAAGCTGGCTGTCATCTGAGTCGCTCGCTGTGTCAGCATTTAGTGAACGCAAGTGGAGGGTGGTTGATTAGCAGGTGAGTGCCAGCCCACTGGGTACCTGTTTTCTTCTTGGGTGACTGCTGGGTGAGCCAACTCACGTTTTCTATGGTAGTGACGGCTGCCCATTCTCTTTGATTGATCGTGAAGGGACTAATTTATTCGGATTTCTTTTGTAAAAACACTAGTTTTACAGCCTTTTTCGAAGGACCTTGGCTCGTAAACACTTGTATACTGTAGCCTTTGGACCACCATGTAGCCACTTATCCGGTTCGAGCACGACCAATACTTTGGTAAAATTACATTTGTAGAACACCAACAATTTGTACAGGAACACAGGATACACTGTATACTTATCTTTGTTGCTGGGTCAACTTTCTGCAGCTTCAATCAGAAAGTTCCCCCGATGTGACCCAGTGTATTCTACCGCCACTTAGCTGTAGGGGACAAGTAAGTATAAAGTGAATATATGAATAATTGCCCCTGAGGAGCGTATAGCAATATACATTCAGTAACTGAATACTGAACAATGCTAATACTCACTGGGTTGGGCTAAAAAACCCACATTTAACTGGGTGTATGATAAATCTGCCTAGAACATACATCAGTTAATAATTGCTCAGTCAATAGAACATCACAATGTCTGAGCAGACTTACCTGGGTATGTGTATTGGACCCTTAAGTTTCACCCAGATAACTGCTGTCTTGATTGAAGAAGTGTCTCTGAGGAATGTCATACGTCCTAGTCTGGAACTTTGTAACACTCGCAATGTCACTCTAAGTTCTTCAATATTTGTCTATTCACAGTAATGTCACTACAGGAAGTTGCGCACACTTCTCTGTAATATACCACTAATGTGGATTGTCTTTTATGCACATAAACGCGTGGAACAGTGTTCTTTATTCATTTTCCCAGCATTAATGTTCCCTCTGGCAGGATTAAAAGCAATCTAATCCCCGCCCTCTCCGCTGGCCCCAGCTTGCCCCAACACACAAAAGAAGTGTCGATCAAGCATGTTTCCCTTGCTTGCCAAACTTCTACAGGAAGCAATGCAGAATGTTTGATTTCTTGATGTCTGGGCTTAGACGACTGTATGCTATCTTTAACATGGTATTAGAGTGGGTGTAGGATTTTCTTAATTTTCCTACTGCTGTAAGATATCGATTGTCTCTCATTAACCCATACAAATTACAACAATGGTCAGCCGTGACATATCTTACAAGGAAGTGGAGTGTCTAGACTGGTACATCTGTGTCCAATTACTTGATGCAGTAGCAAACAAGATGTCACTGCCCTTTCTGAGAGGGCTCGTCCCTCATGCTGAAGGGGGCTGAAAGGCTGAAGGGGGCTGATACCCCCCTCCTGGAGAAATTTCTCCACACTCTCTCTCACAATTGTAGAGCCGATAGACTCAACAGTCAAGAAGATTACAGTCTGTGATACCAAAACGAGCTAATTAGCCCAAGAGTACAGCACACTATTCTACTTAGTAAGACAAAACAACCTAAAATGAATTCTAAATTTTAGATACAATGAAAAGATCAGAAAAATCTGACATGTGACAAGACAAATGAACCTGACCCAGCAGGAAGGAGTAACGGGTCATGTATTCTTTGAGGTGAGATACCAGAATGTTCTTGAGTAAGAGACATGTTACATCTAGTAACGTGAGTTCATATTACTTTACATTATATCACATTGATGTCCTATATTATAATTATTATGCAGCTTAAAGGAGGAGGAGGTGTTGATTCGCCGGGAATTCTCCCGGCCCGGGTCTATTCCAGATGGCGACCATGCTCCGGCTCCCTGGCGTGGGAGTATCTGAGACCTATGTCACCCAAGGGAGGAGGTTCAAGTACCCCCTCATCGTTGGGACCAACTGTTCCCAGGCCTAGCCACATTCCCCACCTAGCCACATTCTCCACCCGCCCCAGGGAGACTGACGGGAAAGGCACTCTTGCGTGCTGCAGATGGTACCAAGCTCCAGCTTTGGCACCTACCCTGCCCTAAAAGAGCTGGGCATGGTGCCCCTCTCTTCTTGCAGCTTAAATAACAATGATTAACGTTAACGTATAATTTAATTCGGTGTGTTGTATTTCACAAGTTAATATATATAATTTATAGTATTAATGTTAACAATAATAAAAATAATAATAACAATAATAATAATAATAATAATAATAATAATAATAATAATAATAATAATAATAATAATAATAATAATAATATAATAATATTTGCAGTAATAAAACATTATTAATAATTAATTTTTAAATGTATCAAATAGAACAATTTCAAAGAGTCGGGTGTGGAAATTTTCGAATATACGTTTATATTTTCAGGTGTCTATGTGACACTTTGTGTGTAAGGTTATGTGATAAATGGCTATGTGACTCAGATATGTGGTGGCTCAGGTCTTCCACACTATGATTGAATTTAATGATCCTCTAAACTGTGGTTGCAGATTCATGGGTTACTCATCTACCAGAGTCTCATCTAAGTCTGCTCCTTCATAATTTTCCAGATATCTAAGACGGGAGAGGTATAGGGAAAATTAAATGATGTTGGTTGTCGTTCACGCTATTTTCTGTTAACTTCTGAAGATTTTATCACCTTCTGTACATGGTTCGGGGAGACAGGGAGTGATTCTAGGTTCGATTATGTAAGGTTCTGTAAGGGTTTGCGCTGCGCTCTAAGAGATTATTGTTACATGGTGGTTTTGTCTAAGTGTTCAGTGGCTGTCATTTAGACGGTCATGATGCTGCCGGCTGTCTGCGACTCGGGTGACGTATTCTGCTGCCTGCAACACTAATCCATAGCGAGACATTGAATGCTTCACGTGTTGTATAATAACTTAATCAAGTTGTGCTTTTTGTGAATATTTTTACAGTGCAATATGTGGTGGATATTATGTTGTGAATTACATAATTGCTATTATTTCTTGTCTATTAATTGACATTCATTTTAAACTCATAATTATAATTCATGATTTGTATTTACCGATATACTTAAATAATTCATGAGAATAGTATAGCCACTGCCTGTTGAAATTTCCTGACACTTTATTACTGACATAAATTTAACCTGCTGAAAATAACCATTAAATATATTTAATTTGTAATAAAATATTTATTTAATTATTTTCCTCGATCCAATAAGCCGAAATAATTATTGTGGAGGCTTATCTTACATTTAATTGAAGTTTGGTGTCTTATTTATTATGGCCAACTTAAAGGCCTAGAGTGATGGGAAATTAGCCATGATCAATTAGATTGTTGTCTCTTCTCGGACGACCACTAACTGCTTAACTCCTCTAAGGTAATTCTTGATCCACCTGAGTACGTCGTCATTCACTCCTCCTAAACACAAGTTTCTACCTAACAATCTTGTGGGAATACAGTACCCAATGACTCCTTCCAGTCTAAAAAAAATACAATTCACCCGTCCTCTCTCTCTCTCGTCTCTTACTTCCATTACTTTGTTACAGAACTTCAAGAAGTTAGAGTAAAAGAGATTCGCCATTTCTAAACACATATTGTTAATGACACTGCTTCTGCTGATCATATTTTAAATTAACATGCGTGATGTGGCCTGCGGTTCAACGTTTCTTGTTTTCACCAGATCTCTGGCGACTGTCATGTGTTTGTCAGTGGATGTAGATGTTAGTTAATGGATCAAACATGGCTTCTGGTCCATCTTGCAGTATCTATGGGGACAGTTTCTCGTGTACTATCACCTTTGATGAATCCAGCTCCAATTTTTTTTTTGTGTGTGTATTAGTTACCATTTGTCAAAGGCGTGTGTGTGTTTGTGTGTGTTTGTTTATGTGCATGTTTGTGTTTGTTTGTGTGTGTGTTTGTGTATTTGTTTATTTGTGTGTGTGTGTATGTGTGTGTTTGTTCATATCTCCAGCGACATCTTAAGATAAAATTTCGTATTCATGTCATGAACATACTTATGAATGATGACTTCGTTTCCTTTTCAGCTGTGAGGAGTGTGACGTGTCGTGGCAGTCGTCTGACACGGTCACCATGTGTCCATGATGAAGTCGAACATCGCGTGACACGTCCCACCGCCCCTTAATCTTGCCTGCCACTAACCTCGTTGCCTCGCTCAACATTATATTTAAGTATGCCCACAGCAGTAATTTACTCGTCAGTGTTACAGGTAGACATTCACCTTCTACCAAGGTACTACCCGTCTCTCATATTGATGTTAATGTCTTTAGGAAACCTTAAACGTTTAGGGGTTAAACAGCGCTCCACTGTATAAAACACTACAACAGTCAGTTAACACTACACAGGATGTGGAAAAATAGTGCCAATTCGTTGGATGCGAAACCCGTCACCAGCAACAAGGAACCTCGATGGTCGTCTGATCTGTTACGTGTGATATGAAGCTCCTGAAACAATTTGCACTCTGGCAGGATAATCACCTTGTACTTTACGTCCCTATGAGTTTCTTTATAGTTTGCATTAAGATATTATTATCTTTCTCGTATATGACGCCAAGTGTGAGAATGGTCTGCAAAAGGCGTTAACATCCGGGGGCTGTTTCCTAACTTAGCTGCTGGGGGCTAATATCTGGGGTCTGTTGTGAGACTTAGCTGAAAGGGGGCTAATATCAGGGACCTGTTGTGAGAAATTGCTCCTTGGGGCTAATATCTCAGGCTTCGTGTGAGATTGACCTACAGTGAGCTGGAGTGAGAATGAAGCTTCTGGAGGGAGAGGGCAGGTGGGGAGGGATGTGGGAGACCAGACACTGCTGCGCTGGTGAGGTAGTAACGTCAAGAGATTGTTTAATGGTAGCAACGTGAGGACACTGTGTAATGGTAGCAAAGTGAGAAGACTGTGTAATGGTAGAAACGTGAGGAGATTGTGTAATGGTAGCAACGTGAGGGGACTGTGTAATGGTAGAAACGTGAGGGGACTGTGTAATGGTAGCAAAGCTAGAAGACTGTGTAATGGTAGCAACGTGAGGACATTGTGTAATGGTAGCAACGTGAGGAGACTGTGTAATGGTAGCAAAGTGAAGAGATTGTGTAATGGTAGTAAGGAGAGAAGACTGTAATGGTAGCAACTTGAGACGATTGTGTAATGGTAGCATCGTGAGGCATAAGTGAACGTTTTTTACAGTTATATAAGATTAAAGCCATTATTAAGAGTGTTTGAATAGAGAATGCACACTAGATAGGGTGCTCGTGAGCTCCATTGACATGACTACCTATATCAGAAAGGACCAGCCATCTTGACGGTGGCTATACAGAGACCAGTTGAATTCAAACTACACTTAAGATGATCAATAAATGGTAAGCTGGGAAGACCGTCAACAACAGTAACGTGAGGCGAGTGTGTAATGTTGCTTACTTCAGCAGATTACACTGGTCTGCATGATTTTTTTATTGACTCTATGGTTTATTTTTCGGTATATTTATGGAAAATAGTGATTCATTTTTTTTTATTCATCTCTATCACATCAGGTTGTCAAGTTATACGGAAACGTTACTTTTCTCTTTTTGTAACAGAGATAGGAAGGTCAGACAGAGGGTGTGCCTCCCAGGAGCTGGTATTGGTGACATAGTCAGCAACGTAGTTCTAGCTGCCCAGACAACTTTTGTTCTGAGTAGGGAAATTAGATGTAACAAAAATTATTCTAAATGGATGAACAATAGATTAAAACATCTCATTGGTCAAAAGAGAGGCATATATAGGCGTATCAAAAGAGGGGATGAACAGATAAGAAATCAATATTTTCAATTAAAGAGATAAATAATAAAATGAATAAGAAAAGCAAAAAGGGATTATGATGCTAAGGTCGCAAGGGATTCGAAGACTAACCCAAAAGGGTTCTTTTACGTATACAGAAGTAAGATTAGGGACAAGATAGGCCCACTTAAGAGTAACTCAGGACAGATCACGGACAGTGATACGGATATGTGTGAAATTTTCAACACTTACTTCCTCTCAGTTTTTACTCAGGAAGTTACTAGCGGAATTACAGAAATAATAAATTACGTAGAACAGGAAGATAATAGACTATGCTCGATTGCGGTAACTAGTGACATGGTCCTCAGACAAATAGAGAAATTAAAACCTTACAAATCCTCAGGTCCTGATGAACTGTTTGCAAGAGTTTTAAAGGAATGTAAAGAGGAACTTAGTAAACCTTTGGCAAATCTTTTCAATATATCACTACAAACTGGCATAGTGCCAGACAAGTGAAAAAGGGCAAATGTAATACCTATTTACAAGGCAGGTGACAGGTTCTTAGCTTCGAACTATAATTGCCTAGGCATTTCGTAGCCATCTTGAAAAGCATAAACTGGTGAAGTGGTGATAGTGTAGAGGCGTCTCGGGGCTGGCGTCTGCAAACACACTACACTAGGAAGAATCTTGAAGAATTTGCGCTTAATGAAGAATGCACATAGTTTAGGCCTTTTTGTCGGTGCTCTAGTAGGAAGGTCACACAGTCTAGCTTATACCTACTATGTGGACTGAAAAAAATCGACGATAAACCCAAGATATAGGGTAAAAATCAGACACACTTGAGTAATGGTGGTGTGTGTTTTTGTGGATGGCTGGGTGAGAGGGTTGGCGGTGACTCGCGGCGTCACGTTCGCCTGTGGCTTGCGCCGCTTATACTAAGCACGTGAATTTAAGCCAGGGTGGCTTAAAAACCAACACAGTACCACAAGGCTGGTATTGGCACTCAAAACAGCTATACACTGGAAGCATAAATCGATGGAGAAGGCAAGACAACGTGGTTTCCTTGGCTTATTTCTCACACTCAGCTGGGTTAGTCTTTCTGGCTTAAACATTTCACACAGGCTTAGATGGCTTGGAGTCTTTTAAATATGAACTCAGCAGAGTAGGAAGCTTGGTTAAGGGTTATGCTGACGTAAACAGGTTGGGATCGCTTAGGCTAGGCACTCTCCCCCCCCCCCACAGACTGGCTTATCTGGCTTGGTTTAATTTGCAAAACCCGGGTCTAACCCCTCAAAAGTTTTAGCAAATAAGAGATAAGGCACAAAACTGACCAGGAAACAGTATAGACAGGCTGAAGAATGCTGGCTTGGGGTTGGGTTGGAGGTAGCGTTGTTCTCTGTAGGCCTACACGGTCACACAAAATGTCCGCCGGCTTGGTAAAGTTTTTTATTATTTTTATTAACACATCGGCCGATTACCATCAAGGCAGGGTGGCCCGAAAAAAAAAACTTTCATCATCATTCACTCCATCACTGTCTTGCCAGAGGGGTGCTTTACACTACTGTTATAAAAGTGCAACATTAACACCCCTCCTTCAGAGTGCAGACACTGTACTTCCCATCTCCAGGACTCAAGTCCGGCCTGCTGGTTTCCCTTAATCCCTTCATAAATGTTACTTTGCTCACACTCCAACAGCACGTCAAGTATTAAAAACCATTTGTCTCCATTCACTCCTATCAAATACGCTCACACATGCTTGCTGGAAGTCCAAGCCCCTCGCACACAAAACCTCCTTTACCCCCTCCCTCCAGCCTTTCCTAGGCCGACCCCTACCCCGCCTTCCCTCCACTACAGATTTATACACTCTCGAAGTTATTCTGTCTCGTTCCATTCTCTCTACATGTCCGAACCACCTCAACAACCCCTCCTCAGCTCTCTGGATAATAGCTTTGGTAATCCCGCACCTCCTCCTAATTTCCAAACTCAGAATTCTCTGATTTATATTCACACCACACATTGATCTCAGACATGACATCTCCACTGCCTCCAGCCTTCTCCTCGTTGCAACATTCATCACCCATGCTTCACACCCATATAGTCTTCCCTCCTTGCATCACTTCTACTTTGTAAAAACCTCTCATATGCTAACTTTTTCTCTTTACATCATCATTCCACCAATCGCTCTTCTTCCCTCCCGCACCCACTCACCTGTAACCACAAACTTCTGCTGAACACTCTAACACTACATTTTTTAAATCAACCCCCATACATCCTCGACCCCATTGCCTACACTCTCACTAGTCCATCTATCCTCCAATAGTTGTTTATATCTTACCCTGGCTGCCTCCTCTTTTAGTTTATAAACCTTCACCTCTCTCTTACTTACTGCATCTATTTTCCTTGTATCCCATCTACCTTTTACTCCCACTGTAGCTATAACTAAAAAGTGATCTGATATATCTCTGGCCCCTCTATAAACATGTACATCCTGAAGTCTACTCAACAGTCTTTTATCTAGCAATACGTAGTCCAACAAACTACTGTCATTACGCCCTACATCATATCTTGTATACTTATTTATCCTCTTCTTCTTAAAATATGTATTGCCTATAACTAAACCCCTTTCTATACAAAGTTCAATCAAAGGGCTCTCATTATCATTTACACCTGGCACCCCAAACTTACCTACCACAACCTCTCTACATGTTTCTCCTACTTTAGCATTTAGGTCTCCTACCACAATTACTCTCTCACTTGGTTCAAAAGTTCCTATACATTCGCTTAACATCTCCTAAAATCTCTCTCTCTCTCCTCTACACTCCTCTCTTCTCCAGGTGCATACACGCTTATTATGACCCACTTTTCGCATCCAACCCTTATTTTAATCCACATAATCCTTGAATTTACACATTTATATTCCCTCTTCTCCTTCCATAACTGATCCTTCAACATTATTGCTACCCCTTCCTTAGCTATAACTCTCTCAGATACTCCTGACTTAATCCCATTTATTTCTCCCCACTGAAACTCGCCTACCCCCTTCAGCTTTGTTTCGCTTAGGGCCACTACATCCAACTTCTTTTCATTCATAACATCGGCAATCATCTCTTTCTTATCATCTGCACTACATCCACGCACATTCAAACATCCCAGTTTTATAAAGTTTCTCTTCTTCTCTGTTTTAGTAAATGTGTACAGGAGAAGGGGTTACTAGCCCATTGCTCCCGGCATTTTAGTCGCCTCATACGACACGCATGGCTTACAGAGGAAAGATTCTCTTCCACTTCCCCATGGACAATAGAGAAAATAAAAAGAACAAGGGCCATTAAGAAAAAGAAGAAAAACCTAGATGTGTGTATGTATATATATATGCATGTTCATGCCTGTGTAGTGTGACCTAAAGTGTAAGTAGAAGTAGCTAGATATGCCTGTTATCTAGCGTGTTTATGAGACCGTAATCAACAGAATTACGGACCCACTACTGCCCACCATTTGTAGAATGGGGTTCTAGGAGATAGTTACGATCGTAGTCAAACACACTGGGGACTGGTATCGTAGATATATTGAGTTAGTGAGGAAGGGAGCCCAGCCGTACCTGTTAGCCTAGCCTATGCCTACCGTCGACTGAGAGAGAGGCCTATCGGCGAGCGTGCACATGTGCAGGATTCATGACGTCATAGGTAGTAAGCTAAGGATCTTAAATATAAATATAGCTGGTACTATATACATATATTACACAAGTATAATACTACTGACAAGTGTGTGGTGGGTGAAGTGTGAGTGTGTGGTGGGTGAAGTGTGAGTGTGTGGTGGGTGAAGTGTGAGTGTGTGGTGGTGAAGTGTGAGTGTGTGGTGGGTGAAGTGTGAGTGTGTGGTGGGTGAAGTGTGAGTGTGGTGGGTGAAGTGTGAGTGTGGTGGGTGAAGTGTGGGAGTGTGGTGGGTGAAGTGTGAGTGTGGTGGGTGAAGTGTGGGAGTGTGGTGGGTGAAGTGTGAGTGTGGTGGGTGAAGTGTGAGTGTGGTGGTGGTGTGAGTGTGTGGTGGTGAAGTGAGTGTGGTGGTGAAGTGTGAGTGTGTGGTGGGTGAAGTGTGAGTGTGTGGTGGGTGAAGTGTGAGTGTGTGGTGGGTGAAGTGTGAGTGTGTGGTGGGTGAAGTGTGAGTGTGGTGGTGAGTGAGGGGTGGAGTGTGTGGTGGGTGAAGTTGAGGGGTGGTGGTGGGGTGGTGAAGGGTGGTGGTGAAGTGTGAGTGTGGTGGGTGAAGTGTGAGTGTGTGGTGGGTGAAGTGTGAGAGTGTGGTGGGTGAAGTGTGAGTGTGTGGTGGGTGAAGGTGAGTGTGTGGTGGTGAAGTGTGAGGTGTGGTGGGTGAAGTGTGATGTGTGGTGGGTGAAGTGTGAGTGTGTGGTGGGTGAAGTGTGAGTGTGGTGGGTGAAGTGTGAGTGTGGTGGGTGGGTGAGTGTGTGGTGAAGTGTGAGGTGTGGTGGGTGAAGTGTGAGGTGTGGTGGGTGAAGTGTGAGTGTGTGGTGGGTGAAGTGTGAGTGTGTGGTGGGTGAAGTGTGAGTGTGTGGTGGGTGAAGTGTGAGTGTGTGGTGGGTGAAGTGTGAGAGTGTGTGGTGGGTGAAGTGTGGGTGGGGTGAAGTGTGGTGTGTGGTGGTGAAGTGTGAGATGTGTGGTGGGTGAAGTGTGAGGTGTGGTGGGTGAAGTGTGAGGTGTGGTGGGTGAAGTGTGAGTGTGTGGTGGTGAAGTGTGAGGTGTGGTGGTGAAGTATGAGTGTGTGGTGGTGAAGTGTGAGTGTGGTGGTGAAGTGTGAGTGTGTGGTGGGTGAAGTGTGAGTGTGTGGTGGTGAAGTGTGAGTGTGTGGTGGGTGAAGTGTGGATGGTGGTGGGTGAAGTGTGAGGTGTGGTGGGTGAAGGTGAGTGTGGTGGGGAGGTGAGGTGGGGTGATGTGAGTGTGGTGGGTGAAGAGTGTGTGGTGAGGTGTGTGGTGGGTGAAGTGTAGAGTGTGTGGTGGGTGAAGTGTGAGGTGTGGTGGGTGAAGTGTGAGTGTGTGGTGGGTGAAGTGTAGAGTGTGGTGGGTGAAGTGTGAGTGTGTGGTGGGTGAAGTGATGTGTGGTGGGTGAAGTGTGAGTGTGTGGTGGGTGAAGGTGAGTGTGGTGGGTGAAGTGTGAAGGTGTGGTGGTGAAGTGTGAGTGTGTGGTGGGTGAAGTGTGAGTGTGTGGTGGGTGAAGTGTGAGTGTGTGGTGGGTGAAGTGTGAGTGTGTGGTGGGTGAAGTGTGAGAGTGTGGTGGGTGAAGTGTGAGTGTGTGGTGGGTGAAGTGTGAGTGTGTGGTGGGTGAAGTGTGAGTGTGTGGTGGGTGAAGTGTGAGTGTGGTGGGTGAAGTGTGGGTGTGGTGGTGAAGTGTGTGGTGGGTGAAGTGTGGGAGTGTGGTGGGTGAAGTGTGAGGTGTGGTGGGTGAAGTGTGAGTGTGGTGGTGAAGTGTGAGTGTGTGGTGGGTGAAGTGTGAGTGTGTGGTGGGTGAAGTGTGAGTGTGTGGTGGGTGAAGTGTGAGTGGTGGGTGAAGTGTGAGGTGTGGTGGGTGAAGGTATGTGTGGTGGTGAAGTGTGGGGAGGTGGTGTGGTGGGTGAAGTGTGGGTGTGTGGTGGGTGAAGTGTGAGTGTGTGGTGGGTGAAGTGTGAGTGTGTGGTGGGTGAAGTGTGAGATGTGGTGGGTGAAGTGTGAGAGTGTGGTGGGTGAAGTGTGAGTGTGTGGTGGGTGAAATGTGAGAGTGCGTTGGGTGAAGTGTGAGTGTGTGGTGGGTGAAGTGTGAGTGTGTGGTGGGTGAAGTGTGAGTGTGTGGTGGGTGAAGTGTGAGTGTGTGGTGGGTGAAGTGTGAGAGTGTGGTGGGTGAAGTGTGAGAGTGTGGTGGGTGAAGTGTGAGAGTGTGGTGGGTGAAGTGTGAGTGTGTGGTGGGTGAAATGTGAGAGTGCGTTGGGTGAAGTGTGAGAGTGTGTGGTGGGTGAAATGTGAGTGTGTGGTGGGTGAAGTGTGAAGGTGTGATGGGTGAAGTGTGAGAGTGTGTTGTGGGTGAAGTGTGAGAGTGTGTGGTAGGTGAAGTGTGAGAGTGTGGTGTGTGAAGTGTGAGTGTGTGGTGGGTGAAATGTGAGAGTGCGTTGGGTGAAGTGTGAGAGTGTGTGGTGGGTGAAATGTGAGTGTGTGGTGGGTGAAGTGTGAAGGTGTGATGGGTGAAGTGTGAGTGTGTGTGGTGGGTGAAGTGTGAGGGTGTGATGGGTGAACTGTGAGAGTGAGTGGTGGGTGAAGTGTGAGGGTGTGTTGTGGGTGAAGTGTGAGGGTGTGTGGTGGGTGAAGTGTGAATGTATGGTGGGTGAAGTGTGAGAGTGTGTTGTGGGTGAAGTGTGAGGGTGTGTGGTAGGTGAAGTGTGAGTGTGTGGTGGGTGAAGTGTGAGGGTGTGATGGGTGAACTGTGAGAGTGAGTGGTGGGTGAAGTGTGAGGGTGTGTTGTGGGTGAAGTGTGAGGGTGTGTGGTGGGTGAAGTGTGAATGTATGGTGGGTGAAGTGTGAGAGTGTGTTGTGGGTAAAGTGTGAGGGTGTGTGGTAGGTGAAGTGTGAGTGTGTGGTGGGTGAAGTGTGTGAGTGTGTGGTGGCTGAAATCTGAGGGTGTGGTGGTTGAAGTGTGAGGGTCTGTCTACCTGGAGTCTACCTGGAGAGAATTCCAGGGGTCAACGCCCCCGCGGCCCGGTCTGTGACCAGGCCTCCTGTTGGACCAGAGCCTGATCAACCAGGCTGTTACTGCTGGCCGCACGCAGTCCAACGTACGAACCACAGCCCGGCTGATCAGGTACCGACTTGAGGTGCCTGTCCAGTGCCTGCTTGAAGACAGCCAGGGGCTTGTTGGTAATCCCCCTGATGTATGCTGGGAGGCAGTTGAACAATCTTGGGCCCCTCACACTTATTGTGTTGTCCCTCAACGTGCTAGTGGCACCCCTGCTCTTCATTGGGAGGATGTTACATCGCCTGCCGAGTCTTTTGCTTTCGTACGGAGTGATTTTTGTGTGCAAGTTTGGTACTAAGCCCTCGAGAATTTTCCATGTGTATATAATAATGTATCTCTCCCGCCTGCATTCTAGAGAGTACAGGTTTAGGAACTTCAAGCGTTCCCGGTAGTTGAGGTGGTTTATCGCACTTATGCGTGCGGTGAAGGTTCTCTGCACATTTTCAAGGTCAGCAATTTCACCCGCCTTGAAAGGTGCAGTTAGTGTGCAGCAATATTCCAGCCTAGATAGAACAAGCGATCTGTAAAGTGTCAACATGGGCTTGGCATCCCTGGTTTTGAAGATTCTCATTATCCATCCTGTCATTTTTCGAGCAGATGCAATTGCTACATTGTTATGGTCCTTGAAGGTGAGATCCTCTGCCATGATCACTCCCAGGTCTTTGACATTAGTTTTTCGCTCTATTGTGTGGTTGGAATTAGTTTTGTACTCCGATGAGATTTTAATTTCTTCACGTTTTCCGTATCTGAGTAATTGAAATTTCTCATCATTGAACTTCATATTGTTTTCTGCAGCCCATTTAAAGATTTGGTTTATGTCTGCTTGGAGTCTTGCAGTGTCTTCAACGGTGGACACTGTCATACAGATACGGGTGTCATCTGCAAAGGAAGACACAGCACTGTGGCTTATATCCCTGTCAATGTCTGATATGAGGATGAGGAATAGGATATGAGCAAGTACTGTGCCTTGTGGAACAGAGCTTTTCACAGTAGCTGCCTCAGACTTTACTCTGTTGACTACTACTCTTTGTGTTCTACATGTTAGGAAATTATAGATCCATCTACCAACTTTTCCTGTTATGCCTTTATCACGCATTTTGTGTGCTATTACACCATGGTCACACTTGAGGTGGTTTATCGCACTTATGCGTGCGGTGAAGGTTCTCTGCACATTTTCAAGGTCAGCAATTTCACCCGCCTTAAAGGTGCAGTTAGTGTGCAGCAATATTCCAGCCTAGATAGAACAAGCGATCTGTAAACTGTGTATGGGCTTGGCATCCTGGTTTGAAGGTTCTCATTATCCATCCTGTCATTTTCGAGCAGATGCAATTGCTACTTTGTTATGGCCCTTGAAGGTGAGATCCTCTGACATGATCACACCCAGGCCTTTGACATTAGTTTTTCGCTCTATTATTATTTGTTGGAATTAGTTTTGTACTCAAGTAAATTTAATTTCTTCACGTTTTCCGTATC
>WNWK01017687.1:0-41790 GCA_009830355.1 Cherax destructor
AACAGCCAATTTACCGATTTCAACTACCCAAAAGGTGGTGGGAAAATTGTTTTTTCCAAATTTCACAAAAATTTTCAAAAGATGCCAATTTCAAAATAGGGCCCAAAAAAATGAGACATTCCTGGCACTCAAATAACTTTTTATCTGTTCATTACGCTCCGGCCCCTTTACTTTGTTTTGCTTTCCATTTTGAATTTTATTCTCACAAAAATAAGATTCACTGTTATGTATACAACTGCATCATTGTAAAAATGGTATAAATAATATCAGCGCACTTGTGCAAGAATATTAGACTACCCAGTTGATGTGTATTTGACACGGGGCATGATTTGTTTACTTTTGAACATAGGAAAAAATCAAACATTTTCTTTTACTTTGCGCCAGTTTCAAGGTATTATCGGAAACCAGTCAAAATTATCTCTATTTCTGTAATATATCATCCATTCTATCAAATGAGACTAAGAAAACGAGAATACAAGCATAAATACAAACGAAAATCGACTGCAAAGCGCTTTTTTTAAACCAAAACACGGTCAGATTTTTTTCCTCATTATGCACTGTGTGGCGGGTTTTTTTTATACTGCGCACACTGCCGCACAACCCTTTCTTCACATCTGGGCCTACCAGCCTGTTTTGCTTGATTTGGGGCGCTAGAATTTAGGCGTACTAGTAGCCCAAAAACACCTGGTGCTAAGCCAATAGACGGCTGAAACCTCGAAAGGGTTAAATGTATGAAAGACGGGAAGGTCCCCTGGTTGGCAGAATGCATATTCCTTTGTATTAAGTAAAAAAAGGGGGGTGAAAATTATGGGAAAAATGTTGTTGGGTGTACAAAAAAGGGGTATGGTATTTATTATTGAAAGAATTAAGGGTAAGACAGAGCAGGATGAACAAGGTTTTAAGAAGGGGGGGGGATGTGAGACCAAGTGTTTACATTGACACATCAGTGAACAATTAGAAAGGGGAAAAAAGAAGGTTTTGTTGTTTATGGACTAAAAAAGGTACGATATGAAAAAGTGGATAGTTGAGCAATGTGGCACATGTTGCCAGGGCATGGAATAGTGTATTTGAAAGCAGTTAAGATTTTTTACGAGGAAGAGAGGCCAGGTTGGGATTGAAAAACGGAGAGCATGCCCCTTAAAAGAGGCCTTAGAGGGGGATGCATGATGTCACCATGATTAATTTTTTTTATAGATGGTATTTTTCAAGTGAATGCTAGGATGTTGGGAGAGATGGGGAATTAAAATACATAGGATCAATGCAAAGTAGGAGTTGTCACAGTTGCTGTTTTGCCTATAACAGTGTTTTTGGGAGATGGAGAAGAGAAGCTGCAAAGATTGGGGGAAAAAATTGGGAGGGTATGAAAAAAAAAGGAAATTAAAAGTGAAAATAGGAAAGAGGAAGGTGATGAGGGCAAAGAAAAAATTAGATAATGAAATATTGGAAGGAAGGAGTATGGAAGAAGTGAATGATCATATATTTGGGAGTGAACTTGTCAGAGGATGGGTCTATGAAATATGAGATGAATCATAGATTTGATGATGGGGGAAAAATGGTGGTGCAGCGAGGCATCTGTAAAGATGTAAAATGGGAATGTATGAGAGTACAGTGGGACCAACACCTTATATGAGCCTGAAGCATGGGTTGCGAATGCGCAGCAAAAAAAAGGAGGTACAATGTGTGGTGTAAATATTATGTAAATAATTCATAGTATGGAGATTGGGAGGTGCGAGTTTACTAAAGTATTATCCAGAAGGCTGAGAAGGGGTTGCTGAGGCGATTTCGACATTTTGAGAGGATGGAGCAAAACTGGATGACTTGGAGGGTGTATAAATGTGTAGTGGAGGGAAGGCAAGGTATTGGCCACCTAGAAAGATGAGGAGGGGTAAAGGTTGTTTTGTATGCGAGGCAATTGGACATCTAGCAGGTGTGTGAGAGCATGTTAGATAAGACTTAATGGTGGCATGTGGTTTTATGACTTGACATTCTGTTGGAGTGTGAGCAAGGTAACATTTATGAAGGGATTCAGGGGAAAACCCGTTAGCTGCATACGAAATTCTAGGGTGGCAAGTACAGTGCATGAGCTCAAAAGGAGTGATGGTGAGTGTTTCTTCTTTTTCAGGTCACCCTAAAAATTATCAAAAATGATGTCCAGACAATAAGTAATATACATGCCAATTGCAACCATGACATCCCCTTCAATATCCTCAGGAATATCTGAGGTAGAGTTCATTATATTCCTCCATTTCAAGCAGTTATCTGCGAGAACTTGAGCCTCTTGCTCCAAAAGTCTTCTGAAATGGGCGATGTTCAGTTCACTTTCAACACCCATCGTATGAATACTGAAAATACAAAGAGAAATACATACTGTATATAAATTAACATACTATGTCCATTAACATTAAATATTAAAAGGAACATGTAACACTAAACTGTTATACAAGTAAATATAATGGGAAGAAGCTAGTTACCTCTTCCTATGATTAGCAATAATTTAAGAAGATTAAGATTAAACAAAAAGTAAAAGTTTTTAGATAGGTTAAGTAACTTTGACAATTTTCTTGGGTGCTGATTCTTAATTGAGCTATCTAATTCAACAAGTTTTTTTTTTTTTTTTTTGGGGGTATCCTATGCCTTGGTGGAATACAGCTTAATTTAAAAATATTTGCCCAACACTAGCTGCCTTTCAAAAGGACAGAATCTAATGATGATCCAAATTCAGTCTCACCTTCGAAAACCCAGCTATCTGGTTATTCAAAATCCCATCAAATACTGTATAACATACACATCTGTCCTAGCACCTGACCAGAACTCCAGGTTGATGGCCTCATCAAATGATAAATGATAACCCTTTTCTACAGTACAGTGGACCCCCGAAATTTCAGAACCCCGAAATCGTACATTTATGTAAGTATAATATTGTAAGTGCTTGTGGAAAAGTATTTTTGGGGTCTGAAATAGACTAACCTACGTGACATTTTTCCTTAAGTGAGTAAATTCGCTCGGTAATGGCACTTGAGCAGACTTCAGGAGGAAGTTTTTACGAAACTCGGGGTCCACTGTATATAATTGAATCAGGAATAGCTGACATTACTGACTGTATAAAATGCCCCTTGCTAGAATTTTTGCAAACCAATTCATTTGAAGTTTAAATAAAACAATTTGTTAGAACACTTTTAGCAATTATTACAAATGTTAGTCAATATACGTATATGCAAATACTAATCTATATTTTGTATTATTGCACAGGACATACAATAAACTGAAGGACCATAGAATGAGTAACATCAAGCAAAACTTACTTAGACTACACTATACTACTAAAAATTTGCTTGGCTGTATGTTGCATTTAATTTTTTTCTCTAAGGGTCTAATACACAGTATTAGTAGGAACTTTATTTATAAGTTGCAGATTAATTCATAAAAAATCACAATAAGAAATATAATTGTCCAGTATTAGTTACTTTAATTACAATATAAAATATGAAATATTATATGCCTATCTAACAATATAGGAGTTGAAGGAAGTACATACAGTGGATCCCCGGATTTCGTACTGCTCCCAACTCGAACAATTATGTAAGTGTATTTTTGTAAGTGCTTTTGTAAGTGTATTTTGGGGGTCTGAAACAGACTAATCTAATTTATATTCGTCCTTATGGAAACAAATTCGTTCGGTAACGGCACAAACAGCCTTCTGGAAAGAATTGACGAAATCCGGGGGTCCACTAACTAGTGCTATTTGAGGAACATAATGTATCTGAGAATGCAAATTGATTTGGAGACCTCCTTTCTTCTATGCTAGATGTGGGTGTTGAATTTTGTTGCAATGTGAAAACCATTAGTTGTTATATTTAGCTAAGACATTTATAGCTTTGCTTCCCAACATGTCATTATTAAGAGTTCATTCATAATCATCCAAATAGATTTCTTTATAAGCTCCTCATTATCAGTGCTACCAAGAGAATTTGGATTTAAGTGGGAGATCACAAAAGTTGTGTCACCTGCAAGAACAGGTCTAAGTAACCGAGATGCCTTGGGAAGGTCATTGATCTATACAAGGAAAAGCAGAGGGCCAAAAACACTGCCATGAAGCACTCCTATACTGATAGGTGGAGTTGGCTAGGTTGTACCCTTGATTGACAGATAAAGGTATCTGTTAAAGGAAGGAAGGATTAAGTATGCAAGACCTCTGATACCATAATGTTTTTAAGCTTTTAGATAACAATGGCAAAGTTATTTACATTGGTTGGGTCTCCTCCATTATGTATTGGGGTAACCCTTGCTATCTTAGGCATTGTTCGGAAAATTTTGGTTTCTAATTTGTTAAATAAGGTTGCATTGGTGGGTGATACCCCATGAGCTGCTTGTTTTGTACATTAGTGGTGGTAACTTAGTTATGTTACCTGCCTTGTTTATTAGTGAATTTATTGTCAAAGTAACTTCAGCAGATTAGTTGGAGCTAGATACAGACTTTTGAAAATTTCCAGCAACATAGTTGCTTGGGCACTGGAACTTGGGATACTGTTCGCTAGGCTTAATTCCTACAGTAAAGATATTATTTAGTATATTGACTTTCAGCAGGCTGGACGTGAGGTTCATTTGGTTTAGTTAGGACTATCACTGGCTTTGGTTAATTTTTGATGGTCTGGGATTTGTGTGCATGTTTCCATTACCCTGGTCACGCGACTTCCCTTGAACAGCGCCGGCTGGGCCATAGGCCAATCGGTTAACATCCAACCAGGATAGGGGCAGACATGCTAAAGGCCAAGTTTCACCTTGTTCCAGCAATATACTATAACTACTAAAACAGACCAAGTATTTAGTGTCATTTCTACCAAAACTCACTCTAAAAGAACCCTTTCAACATTCCAGATCTTTGTTATATCCCCTTTTATTTCATTAAACCTGCTAGCATAAAATAATTTAGACTTCCTTATTAGATTAATAAGTATTCTTGTATAGTGACTGGTAAGTTCTTTGTTATTAATCACAACCTACACCATTGTTCATACTGAAGTAATGTTTTTTAGCAAATTGAGGATACTATTTGTAAGCCTTGGACTACTTAGTCTCTGCTGTGATCTGCTTAGTTTTAATAGGACAATGACTACTGTAGAGGCTCTGAATTTTATTTTGTAGAAAAACACCGACCCACTTGTGAATTACCCAACTGTTAGTAAACTTTCTGCCAGCCAATGTCCTCCATCATGGAGGACCTATTATATTGGTTCACATATGGTTAAGTAGTAGGTTGGTAGACAGCAACCACCCAGGGAGGTACTACCGTCCTGCCAGGTGACGGTGAAACAGAAACCTGAAACTGTTTTACATGATGGTAGGATTGCTGGTGTCTTTTTTCTGTCTCAAACACGCTGGATAACAGGTATATCTAGCTACTTCTACTTACACTTTAATTCACACTACACAGGCATGCACATGCATATATATACATACACACATCTAGGTTTTTCTTCTTTTTCTTATTAGCTCTTGTTCTTTTTATTTTCTCTATTGTCCATGGGGAAGTGGAAAAGAATCTTTCCTCCGAAAGCCATGCGTGTCGTATGAGGTGACTAAAATGCCGGGAGCAATGGGCTAGTAACCCCTTCTGTACACATTTACTAAAAAAGAGAAGAAAAACTTTATAAAACTGGGTTGTTTGAATGTGCGTGGATGTAGTGCGGATGATAAGAAAGATGATTGCTGATGTTATGAATGAAAAGAAGTTGGATGTCCTGGCCCTAAGCGAAACAAAGCTGAAGGGGGTAGGCGAGTTTCAGTGGGGAGAAACAAATGGGATTAAGTCAGGAGTATCTGAGAGAGTTAGAGCTAAGGAAGGGGTAGCAATAATGTTGAAGGATCAGTTATGGAAGGAGAAGAGGGAATATAAATGTGTAAATTCAAGGATTATGTGGATTAAAATAAGGGTCGGATGCGAAAAGTGGGTCATAATAAGAGTGTATGCACCTGGAGAAGAGAGGAGGTAGAGGAGAGAGAGAGATTTTGGGAGATGTTAGCGAATGTATAGGAACTTTTGAACCAAGTGAGAGAGTAATTGTGGTAGGGACCTAAATGTAAAAGTAGGAGAAACATGTAGAGAGGGTGTGGTAGGTAAGTTTGCCAGGTGTAAATGATAATGGGAGCCCTTTGATTGAACTTTATAGGTACATATTTTAAGAAAAGAGGATAAACAAGTATACAAGATATGATGTAGGGCGTAATGACAGTATTTGTTGGACTATGTATGGGTAGATAAAAGACTGTTGAGTAGACTTCAGGATGTACATGTTTATAGAGGCCACAGATATATCAGATCATTTTTTAGTTATAGCTACAGTGGGAGAAAAAGGTAGATGGGATACAAGGAAAATAGAAGCAGTAAGTAAGAGAGAGGTGAAGGTTTATAAACTAAATGAGGAGGCAGTTAGGTAAGATATAAGATATAAACAACTATTGGAGGATAGATGGGCTAGTGAGAGTGTAGGCAATGGGGTCGAAGATGTATGGGGTAGATTTAAAATGTAGTGTTAGTGTTTTCAGCGGGTTTGTGGTTACAGGCGAGGGTGGAGGGAAGAAGAGCGATTGGTGGAATGATGATGTAAAAGAGTAGTAAGGAGAAAGTTAGCATATGAGAGGTTTTTACAAAGTAGAAGTGATGAAAGGGGGGAAGAGTATATGGAGAGAAAAGAGAGGTTAAGAGTGGTGAAGCAATGTAAAAAGAGAGCAAATGAGAGAGGGGTAGAGATGCTATCAACAAATTTTGTTGAAAATAAGAAAAAGTTTTGGAGTGAGATTAATAAGTTGAGGAAGCCTAGGGAACAAATGGATTTGACAGTTAAAAATAGGAGAGGAGAGTTATTAAATGGAGAGTTAGAGGTATTGGGAAGATGGAGGAATATTTTGAGGAGTTGTTAAATGTTGATGAAGATAGGAAGCTGTGATTTCTGTATAGGGCAAGGAGGAATAACATCTTGTAGGAGTGTGGAAGAGCCAGTTGTGAGTGTGGGGGAAGTTCGTGAGGCAGTGGGTAGAATGAAAGGGGGTAAGGCAGCTGGGATTGATGGATAAAGATAGAAATGTTAAAAGCAGGTGGGATATAGTTTGGAGTGGTTAGTGCCATTATTTAATAAATGTATGGAAGAGGGTAAGGTACCTAGGATTGGCAGAGAGCGTGTATTGTTCCTTTTTAGTATAAAGGCAAAGGGACAAAAGAGAGTGCAAAATTATAGGGGAATAAGTCTGTTGAGTGTACCTGGTAAAGTGTATGGTAGAGTTATTATTGAAAGAATTAAGAGTAAGACAGAAGCAGGATAGCAGATGAACAAGGGGCTTTAGGAAAGGTAGGGGGTGTGTAGACCAAGTCGTTTACAGCTTAAGCATAGGTGAACAGTATTTGGATAAGGGTAAAGATATTTTTGTGGCATTTATGGATTTGGAAGGCATATGATAGGGTGGATAGGGGGAAATGTGGCAGATGTTGGCAGGTGTATGGAATAGGAGGTAGGTTACTGAAAGCAGTGAAGAGTTTTATGAGGATAGTGAGGCTGAAGTTAGAGTGTAGGAGGGAGGGACTATTTCAGCAAAAGTGGGCCTTAGACAAGGATGTGATGTCACCATGGTTGTTCAATATATTTATAGATGGGGTTGTAAGAGAAGGAATGCGAGGGTCTTGGCAAGAGGTGTGGGGTTAAAAGATAAAGAATCAAATACAAAGTGGGAGTTGTCACAGTTGCTTTTTGCTGATGACACTGTGCTTTTGGGAGATTCTGAAGAGAAGTTGCAGAGGTTGGTGGATGAATTTGGGAGAGTGTGTAAAGGTAGAAAGTTGAAAGTGAACATAGATAAGAGTAAGGTGATGAGGGTATCAAACGATTTAGATAAAGAAAATTGGATATCACATTGGAGAAAGGGATTATGGAAGAAGTAAATATTTTTAGATATTTGGGAGTTGACTTGTCAGCAGATGGGTTTATGAAGGATGAGGTTAACAATAGAATTGATGAAGGAAAAAGGTGAGTGGTGCGTTGAGGTATCTGTGGAGACAAAAAACGTTATCCATGGAGGCAAAGAAGGGAATGTACGAAAGTATAGTGGTACCAAGACTCTTATATGGGTGTGAAGCATGGGTTGCAAATGATGCAGCGAGGAGGCGACTGAAGACAGTGGAGATGTCCTGTCTAAGGGCAATGTGTGGTGTAAATATTATGCAGAGAATTCGTAGTGTGGAAATTAGGAGGTGTGAAGTTACTATGCAACTATTCAAGACAAGCCACCCCCGTGGCTTGTCTTGCATAGTTAAGATCGCCTGTCTGCGATTGTTTGCATATATATATATATATATATATATATATATATATATATATATATATATATATATATATATATATATATATATATATATAATATATATATATATATATATTTTATATATATATATATATATATATATATATATATATATATATATATATATATATATATATATATATCATCCTCGAGAAGACAATAAACGTACCTCAGGGAAAACTCGAGGTTCTCCCTGAGCTGTTTGAATATTTTCTTCTCCTACCACTCCTATATATTATATTATATGAGTGCTTTATTAATAGACAGACTACATTGACAGAAAAGACAAACATGGACTAGAATACATTGGTACAATATATCAAAGATTATGAATCTCCTCCAGCTCCTCTGAAGCCGGATGCGAGCCCAGTATGCAGCATGCATTTTCCCTCTGGATGGCCACGCTGAGGCGCTGGAACATGAAAGTGGCTGCCCTTGGGTCCCTGGTGGTGTCGATGAGTCTGAAACCCAGTTCTTTAAGGAAACGTGTGGCATTTTTTCCCCATGATCCCAAGGTCTCTGATCCCACTGGGACAAATTGATACTGTTGGCTTATGTCCCTGTACTTGGCGATCTTGTACTCCTCCCTGTGGTCAGCAGCTCCTCCCTGTCGCCCGACACTGTGATGGATGTAGGTGTCAGCCAGTGTCGACACACAGGTATAATCCCATGCTAAGAGCTTGCCATTCTTCCAAGGATAGATGGTGATCCCTTCGGGGCAGTTTGCTGGGTTGTGGGTATTGTTGGCTGCTAGTGATCGGGGCTCTCTCTCGGCTGTTCATCCAGCTGTAGCAAGGCTTCGTTTTATGATGTCGTTGACATCATTGTGTTTTGCATGCCAGCCCATTGTTTTGGAACAGTTTAGACAATGTAGACCATATTGGTCGGCTTGTGCATCGTCGCAAATGAACGAATATTCCGTGTGAATTGGTGCGTGTTCCCATTGCCGAAATGGGAACTGTTTGGAGGAAGTACCCAGAGTGATGTGCACTCACAGCTAGAAGATGGTCAGTCTCCCTGTTTGATGTTACAGCCCTAAGCATGTTGGTAAGCATCTTTTCAGTGATGGGGCCATCCCAACTTGACTGTTTGTAGGCCAGTTCTGCACTAGGTTTTGGTGCTGGAGCTGCAAGAGTCTCCCATTCAGTGATGGCACTGGCGTAGCTAGGGTTCTGCATTCCTGCTGAATCACTGAGGTTGTCCGGAAGAATTTGTTTTATTAACTCATTTGATGCTATGGAAGAGGATAGAAAAGCTGGTAGGGCAATATATATATATATATATATATATATATATATATATATATATATATATATATATATATATATATATATATATATATATATATATATATATATATATATTATATATATATATATATATATATATATATATATATATATATATATATATATATATATATACTAGGTAGTAGGTTGGTTGGTAGACAGCAACCACCCAGGGAGGTACTACCGTCCTGCCAAGTGAGTGTAAAACGAAAGCCTGTAATTGTTTTACATGATGGTAGGATTGCTGGTGTCTTTTTCTGTCTCATAAACATACAAGATTTCAGGTACATCTTGCTACTTCTACTTACACTTAGGTCACACTACACATTCATGTACAAGCATATATATATATATATATATATATATATATATATATATATATATATATATATATATATATATATATATATATATACACCCTCTGGGTTTTCTTCTATTTTCTTACTAGTTCTTGTTCTTATTTCCTCTTATCTCCATGGGAAAGTGGAACAGAATTCTTCCTCTGTAAGCCATGCGTGTCGTAAAAGGCGACTAAAATGCCGGGAGCAGGGGCTAGTAACCCCTTCTCCTGTATATATTACTAAATGTGAAAGGAGAAACTTTCCTTTTTCCTATTGGGTCACCCTGCCTCGGTGGGAAACGGCCGACGTGTTGAAAGAAAAGAATGAATATATATATATATATATATATATATATATATATATATATATATATATATATATATATATATATATATATATATATATATATATATATATATATATATATGTCGTGCCGATTAGGTAAAACTGGTCAATTAGCAAGAACTCATCTAAAATTAAGTCCTTTCTAAAATTTTCTCTTATACGTTTAAAGATATATTTTTTTCATTTATGTTAATGTAAAAATTTATAATTTTGTACCAAGAGAAACTTTGAAAACCTACCTAACCTTATTACAACAAGCGCAATTTAATTTAGCCTAACCCAACTAAATATATTTTAGATACGTTAACATTAATTTAATAATAAACAAACACAATGAAATATATTTTTTTCGTTATGTTCAGAATGATTTTGGCGAAATTAATGCATACACAAATTTTCACTTGTCTTATATGGCAAGGTGAGCGTTGCTATTTAAGCCAAAATCGCAAGTTTTACCTAATCGGCACGACATATATATATATATATATATATTTTTTTTTTTTTTTTTTTTTTTTTTTTTAACACATCGGCCGATTCCCACCAAGGCAGGGTGGCCCGAAAAGAAAAACTTTCATCATCATTCACTCCATCACTGTCTTGCCAGAAGGGTGCTTTACACTACAGTTATAAAACTGCAACATTAACACCCCTCCTTCAGAGTGCCGGCACTGTACTTCCCATCTCCAGAACTCAAGTCCGGCCTGCCGGTTTCCCTGAATCCCTTCATAAATGTTACTTTGCTCACACTCCAACAGCACGTCAAGTATTAAAAACCATATGCCTCCATTCACTCCTATCAAATACGCTCACACATGCTTGCTGGAAGTCCAAGCCCCTCGCACACAAAACTTCCTTTACCCCTCCCTCCAACCTTTCCTAGGCCGACCCCTACCCCGCCTTCCCTCCACTACAGATTTATACACTCGAAGTCACTCTGTCTCGTTCCATTCTCTCTACATGTCCAAACCACCTCAACAACCCCTCCTCAGCTCTCTGGACAATCGTTTTGGTGATCCCGCACCTCCTCCTAATTTCCAAACTCCGAATTCTCTGCATTATATTCACACCACACATTGACCTCAGACATGACATCTCCACTGCCTCCAGCCTTCTCCTCGTTGCAACATTCATCACCCATGCTTCACACCCATATAAGAGCGTTGGTATAACTATACTCTCATACATTCCTCTCTTTACTTCCATGGACAAGGTTCTTTGTCTCCACAGACTCCGAAGTGCTCCACTCACCCTTTTCCCCTCATCAATTCTATGATTCACCTCATCCATCATAGACCCATCCGCCGACATGTCCACTCCCAAATATCTGAATACATTCACCTCCTCCATACTCTCTCCCTCCAATCTGATATCCAATCTTTCGTCACCTATTCTTTTTGTTATCCTCATCACCTTACTCTTTCCTATATTCACTTTCAATTTTCTTCTTTTACACACCCTACCAAATTCATCCACCAACTTATATATATATATATATATATATATATATATATATATATATATATATATATATATGGGCGACAGGGAGGAGCTGCTGACCACAGGGAGGAGTACAAGATCGGCAAGTACAGGGACATAAGCCAACAGTATAAATTTGTCCCAGTGGGATCAGAGACCTTGGGATCATGGGGAAAAAATGCAACACGTTTCCTTAAAGAACTGGGTTCCAGACTCATCGACACCACCAGGGACGCAAGGGCAGCCACGTTCATGTTCCAGCGTCTCAGCGTGGCCATCCAGAGGGGAAACGCATGCTGCATACTTGGCTCGCGTCCGGCTTCGGAGGAGCGGGAGGAGATTCATAATCTTTGATATATTGTACCATTGTATTCATGTTTATATATATATATATATATATATATATATATATATATATATATATATATATCTTCTAGTTCGCTAGAAGATACAGATCAAATCCCGGAGATCAGTAATTATAAAGGTCAAGAAGGGGATAAATTATGATGCAAGACCTAAGTATACTCCATTTTTTGGATTGCCTGCCCCCCTCCCCATCTCATCTGCAACTTCTTGACAGAGTAGAGAACAGAGCAAGACACTTCATCTCTCGCCTGGATCCAGCCTGGATGGATCTGTCGTTTCAGCAGAGCCTTCAACACAGGAGGGATGTGGGCGGTATTACTATTATGTATAAATACCACGCTCGGCTCCACTCCGAGGACAGCGAGAAGCGAGCTTCTAAGCCACAAGTGCAACTAATGTGACATTTTACTGTGGCAACGTTTCGCTCTCCAGGAGCTTTATCAAGCTGTTACACGGCTTGATAAAGGTTAGGACATTAGTTGCACTTGTGTCATTTTTACCTAACATATTTTCGGTAATTCTACCAACATTAATACATTCTACACCACAAGACGGGCAGCAAGCAGCAACTTCACTCTGACTGCACCCTTCTCCAGGACATTGATGCATCTGAGATCATTTATTCCCAGGATGACTCGAGTTAAATGAGCTGATGTAGGTAACAGCTCTTAGCTTGGCAATAAAGTTAGGAATCCTCAGACAACCTTGAAAAGACTGAAATCACTTGATAGACTGAAATTAATCCGGCCATGACAAATTGTTTTCACGTTTGTAAAAGAATCTAAAGACGAACTTTATAAACCATTAGTTTGTTTCTCCAACTGATCACCACAAACAGGTATATCACCGGATAAGTGGAAAATGGTAAATGTGATACATTTTTACAAGGCGAAAGATAGATCCTTAGTTTCAAATTATACACAAATCAGCCTCAGGTCATTTGTAGGAAAGTTGATGGAATAAAGAATTTTGGAAGCAGTTTGATCAGTGATTCTCAGCACTAACGTCCCATATCATAAAAATCTTTGAGAGGGTTCTAAGAAGCAAGATCGCCATCCACCTAGATACCCATCAGTTACACAACCCAGGGCAACACGGGTTTAGAGCATGTCGCTCCTGCCTGTCCAAGCTCCTGGACCACTATGACAGGGTCCTGGATGCTGTTGAGGATAAACAAAATACAGATGTAGTATACACAGACTTTGCAAAAGCTTTCGACAATTGTGACCATGGCGTAATAGCACACAAAATGCGTGATAAAGGAATAACAGGGAAAGTTGGTAGATGGATCTATAACTTCCTGACAAATAGAACACAAACATTGGGCGTGTTTCTTTACACCTGTTGTCTATATTCCCCATCAGTAAAATGGGTACCTGGGTGTTAGTCGACTGGTGTGAGTCGCATCCTGGGACACTGACCTAATCTGCCCGAAATGCTCAGCATAACAAGGGACTTTCTATATAGTAGTATGTCACTGATGTCAGCTAGGCCTGTATACCATGTACATGTACTTGTAGTAAATAAAGATTATTATTATTATTATTAAAATAGTAAACAGTAAAGTCCCAGGCAGCTACGGTGAAAAGCTCTGTTCCACAAGGCACAGTACTCGCTCCCATCCTATTCCTAATCATCATTTCTGACATAGACAGAGATGTAAGCCATAGCTCCGTGTCTTCCTTTGCGGATGACACCCGGATTGCCATGGCAGTGACCTCCATTGAAGACACCGCAAGACTCTAAGAGGACATCAACCAAATCTTCAAATGGGCCACTCAAAACAATATGAAGTTCAACGAGGAGAAATTTCAACTACTCAGATATGGAAAACTTGAGGAAGTAAAAAATGTATCAAGGTATACGACAAATTCTAACCATATAATAGAGCGAAAAAGAAATGCGAAGGACTTGGGAGTGATAATGTCAGAGGATCTCTCTTTTAAAGACCACAACAATGTATCTACCTCATCGGCTAGGAAAATGATAGGATGGATAATGAAAACCTTCAAAACTATGGATGCCAAGCCCATGATGACACTCTTCAAATCACTTGTTCTCTCTAGGCTGGCTGTCTTCAAGAAGGCACTGGACAGGCACCTAAAGTCAGTACCTGACCAACCAGGCTGTGGTTCGCACGTCAGTTTGCGTGCGGCCGGCAGTAACAGCCTGGTTGATCAGACCCTGATCCACCATGAAGCCTGGTCTCAGACCTGGCCGCGGGGGTGTTGACCCCCGAAACCCTCTCCAGGTAAACGTATTTACAAATCGCCGTTCTTGCCTTGCAAATTTACTAACTTTTGTCACTCAGGTATCAGAGGCAGAAGACTCAGAAAAAGTACATGATACTGTGTGTACGAACTGCAGTAAGGCCTTGGAAAGAGTCCCACACAGGGGACTAATAATGTAGAGGCACGTGGTATAGGAGAAAACCTTAGTACCTGGGTCGAGTGATGGGAACAAAGAGGGTGCATTAATGGGAAGAAATCAGAATGGGGACCCATGACTTATGGTGTGCCACTGGTGCCAGTATAGGGACCCATGACTTATGGTGTGCCACTGGTGTCAGTATAGGGACCCATGACTTATGGTGTGCCTCTGGTGTCAGTATATAGACCCATGATTTATGGTGTGCCACTGGTGTCAGCATAGAGACCCATGACTTATGGTGTGCCACTGGTGTCAGTATAGGGACCCATGACTTATGGTGTGCCACTGGTGTCAGTATAGGAACCCATGACTTATGGTGTGCCACTGGTGTCAATATAGGGACCCATGACTTATGGTGTGCCACTGGTGTCAGTATAGAGACCCATGACTTATGGTGTGCCACTGGTGTCAATATAGGGACCCATGACTTATGTGTGCCACTGGTGTCAGTATAGGGACCCATGACTTATGGAGTGCCGCTGGTGTCAGTATAGGGACCCATGACTTATGGTGTGCCACTGGTGTCAGTATAGGGACCCATGACTTA
The DNA here is from genome assembly GCA_009830355.1 of Cherax destructor. NCBI lineage: Eukaryota > Metazoa > Arthropoda > Malacostraca > Decapoda > Parastacidae > Cherax > Cherax destructor. The sequence continues at coordinate 15,144 of WNWK01017687.1, forward strand.
TGGTGTGCCACTGGTGTCAGTATAGGGACCCATGACTTATGGTGTGCCATTGGTGTTAGTATAGGGACCCATGACTTATGGTGTGCCACTGGTGTCAATATAGAAACCCATGACTTATGGTGTGCCACTGGTGTTAGTATAGGGACCCATGTTCACAATCCACATAAGCGACACTAAAATAGACCATCAGATAATTTCTGATAAGGACACTAGAAAGCTGCAGGATGAGATGGAAAAATGTGAAATTGTTATCCTAGGAAACGAAAATAACTATGGTACTTATAGCCTAAATTACGAAGAGCGTAGTCAAATTAAACATGAAAAAGCTTTAGCTCTAGTTAGCAGCAATTTAAAGCTAAGACAACAGTGAACAAGTGTTGAAGTTAATAGGATGCTTTGCTTCATATCAAGAAATATATATTATAGAAGTCTAAAGGTTATACTTCAACTTTTGCATATTTTTGCTAAGGCCTCGTTTAGATTTTGCTGCTCAGTTCTGGTCTCTATGTGGCAGAATCGACATAAATGCGTTGAAAAATATGCAGAGAGAGATAACGCAGTTGATCCCATGTATCAGAACCAAAATATACACTCTCTGGAGAGAAATAGAACAAGGAGCGATGTGATTTAAGTGTACAAATGGAAAGCAGGAATAAATTAAGGGTATATAAATAACGTGCTGAAAGTATCTGACGAAGATAGGACTCGCAACAACGGATTCAACTTGGATAAATTTCGACTTAGAAAAGACGTATGGAAGTACCGGCTTGGCAGCAGAGTTGCAGATGAGTTGAACAAACTCACTATGGGAGAAATATGGACGGGTATATGAGTGGATGTGACTGTATATGAGTTAGACATACCTAACATGGACCAAGAGGATTACCGTAGTGTTTCTTTACTCTTATGTTCTTAATAACTTTGTTTACAAAGTTTACGTAGTGAAAAATTTAATAAGAAAAACTAGGAATGTTAAACATTCTTTTTTATAATTATACAACGTTTAATAAAAGTCTCGCTCTGCGACAAAATTAAGACTTAAATAAGTCAATGTGAACCGATGACTTAAAGTCTTAAATATAAATAATAACTCACCTGTAAGTATCCTGGCAGCCCGAGAGAGAGTGAAGGTTCTCTGAAGCTGCATGTTTGTGTCCCTGGCATCTGCTGCTGCACCGCTGCCTGCAGGTCCCCTCGGGTCTCCTACTGCTGCACCAACTCCAGCAAGTCCTCTGGGATCTCCTACTGCTGCACCAACTTCAGTAGGTTCCCTGGGGTCTCCTACTGCTGCAACAACTTCATTAGGTCCTATCGGGTCCCCTGCTGCTACACCGCCTCCAGCAAGTCCCCTGGGGTCTCCTACTGCTGCACCGACTCCAATAGGTCCCCTTGGGTCCCCTACTGCTGCACCGACTCCAATAGGTCCCCTGGGGTCCCCTACTGCTACATCGACTCCAGCAGGTCCCCTGGGGTCCCCTACTGCCTCAACAACTTCAGTAAGTTCTTGCCAGGCTAGTGACCAGCCTCCCTGATTCAACATTAACACCACCACAAGTGTAACGAAGGTAACTCTTGACGTAGTCGTCGTGGCAGCGTCGACCTGGAGAAACATGCTCACTTTATGTGACGTAATGTATCCGGTGATGTATATCTTGTTGATGCTTAGTCAAGGGTACACGGTGGTGTAATTTGATATTAATCAGAGTTTTTTTTTCCCTTGCTTCTTTTCCTTCTGGTGATTGTTGTGGTGTTTGGTGTTAGGCTTAATTCTTTAATCGAGAAAGTTCATAAAAGTAACGAATGTCGTAATTAGTAAATTTCTGAATATTAGACTCAGCTCTGCGACTTCTAAATGTGACTCCTTAGAATTATTTTATTTACGCCTTGGGGACGCCCAGATTTATTCAACTTCCCAAAAGTTATAACGTTGAAACACAGATCAAAACTTGTTACTGCGCACTTCCTAACCAGAGTGACGTAAACTCTCTATAACGGTGAACGATCTATAAAGACCCACCAAGAGTGAAGAGAGTGAATGTGAGCACACTTGCTGCTGGATATAATATGCGGGTTCTGCCTCTGGCCTCAGAGCATCGCCCGAGTGCACTGGCCTGGTTGCCAGCGCTCGTCTCTTTCCAGTTAATAATTATTATCTTATATCTTGTCAACGTGATTACAACAATATATTGTATAGTTCTTATGATGTTTAGCCGCTTCCGTGACACTGCGGAAATAAGTTTGTGATCAGTGGATGATCAGGGGTATGACAAGTGTCATACACACCCGTATATTACAAGCATCCAGGCTGCTGGCCATGCTGGTTGCCTGTGTAGATATACTCACCTAGTTGTGCTCACCTGGCTGTGTTCACCTAGTTGTGCTCACCTGGCTGTGTTCACCTAGTTGTGTTCATCTAGTTGTGTTCACCTAGTTGTGTTCACCTAGTTGTGCTCAACTAGCTGTGTTCACCTAGTTGTGCTCACCTGGCTGTGTTCACCTAGTTGTGCTCAACTAGCTGTGTTCACCTAGTTGTGCTCACCTGGCTGTGTTCACCTAGTTGTGTTCATCTAGTTGTGTTCACCTAGCTCTGTTCTTTTGGCTGTGTTCACCTAGTTGTGCTCGACTAGCTGTGTTCACCTGGCTGTGTTCACCTAGTTGTGTTCACCTAGTTGTGTTCACCTAGCTCTGTTCTGTTCTGTTCACTAGGTGAACACACCTAGTTGTGTTTACCTAGTGTGAACACCTTGTGTTCATCTAGTGTTCACCTAGCTGTGTTCACCTAGCTGTGGTCACCTAGTTGTGCTCACCTAGGTGTGTTCACCTAGCTGTGTTCACCTAGCTGTGTTCACCTAGCTGTCTTCACCTAGCTGTGTTCACCTAGCTATGTTCACCTAGTTGTGCTCACCTAGCTGTGTTCACCTAGCTGTGTTCACCTAGTTGTGTTCACCTAGCTGTGGTCACCTAGTTGTGCTCACCTAACTGTGCTCACCTATATGTGCTCACATATATGGTTGCAAGGGTCGAGTCACAGCTCCTGGCCCCGCCTCTTCGCTGGTCACTACTAAGTCCACTCCCGGCTCCAAGAGCCTTATCGTACCTCTTCTTAAAGTTATGTATGGATCCTGCCTCAACTAATTCACTCTCTAGATTTTTCACTTCCTACCATCTCTATGACTCATTTGAGTTTTCAATTTCCAGTTGTGCCGCCTTGTTACTGAGTCCCATCTCTGAAACATAATGTCCCTGTTCACCTTATCAGTTCCTCTCAGTATTTTGCACGTCGTTATGATATCTTCCCTATTTCTCCTTTTGTTAATTGTCTTCATATTGAGTTCATTTAACCTCTCCTCGCAACACGTACCCTTTAGCTCCTGGACTAGTCCTGTTGCAAACCCTTGCACTTTCTCTAATTGTCTTGCCGAATAGGTAGAACCAATTTACAAAGTAACACTAACGTGTGACTTTGTAAATGATCCAAGTCGGATCGAAACGTCGCAGTGAGCTCCTCTCTCTCCTACATTCGGGTTATTTGTGTATTGTGTAAAGTTGTAGTAGAAACATTACAGTAGCAACAGCAGGAATATTAATAGTAGCATAAGTATTAATAGTGGATAAAATAGACGCAGCAACAATAGTAGTTGTAGTAGTAATAATATCAATATTAATAGTACTTAATAGTGGTGGTAGTAGTAGTAATAATAGCAGTAGTAGTAGCAGTAATAGTAGTAGTAGTAATAGCAGTAGTAGTAGCAGTAATAGTAGTAGTAGTAATAGCAGTAGTAGTAGCAGTAATAATAGTAGTAGTAGTAGCAGTATTATAAATATTAATAGTACTTGATAGTAGTGGTTGTAGCAGTAGTAGCAGTAGTAGTAATAGTAGTAGTAACAGTAATAGTAATAGTAGTAGTAGTAACAGTAGTAGTAATAGTAACAGTAGTAGTAATAGTAATAGTAGTAGTAGTAGTAACAGTAGTAGTAATAGTTAGTAGTAATAATAATAGTATGTAAGGAAGAGTGGTAATAAAAATAAAAAGGAACCAATCTAGATATTAGTTATTGTACTATTTAGATTATGACTAGGGTTGGAAATAAATGGTATAAAATACCGACACAATGGAAAAATAAACACATAAGCAGTATAATGTGATCCTTTATTGACAACGTTTCGCCCACGCAGTGGGCTTTATCGAGTCACAAACAGATCTACCTGGAAAAAGAGTAACATGAGTATTTATAAGATTTAGTCAGGTGGAGAATGCTGGGTCAGGTGGAGAATGCTGGGTCAGGTGGAGAATGCTGGGTCAGGTGGAGAATAGCTGGGTCAAGGTGGAGAGAATGCTGCATGTGACATGTATCTTCAAAGTAGTGTGATAGTTTAAAACATTGTGTGACTTAAAGAACCTGCAGTGTTCCAGTCTTGAGTTCTATGTGGGATAGCGTTGAAGAAGTTTCTTGGCAATAGGTTCAGCTATGTTGTAGAAGCCGTTGTTCTGGTTGAAGTTGTTGGATATACAGATAAGTGATGATTCCAGGATTCTTCGGTATTGAGTGTTGTCTTCTCTGGCGATGAGAAATCTAAATCTTATAAATACTCATGTTACTCTTTTTCCAGGTAGATCTGTCTGTGACTTGATAAAGCCCACTACATGGGCGAAACGTTGTCAATAAAGGATCACATTATACTGCTTATGTGTTTATTTTTCCATGACTAGGGTTGGTTACCTGGCCAGCCTTACTCATCTGATGCTACCCGCTGCACCAGCCAGGTCCATAACCTGGCCAGCCTTACTCACCTGATGCTACCAGCTGCACCAGCCAGGTCCATAACCTGGCCAGCCTTACTCACCTGATGCTACCAGCTGCACCAGCCAGGTCCATAACCTGGCCAGCCTTACTCACCAGATACCAGCAGTTGCACCAGCCAGGTCCATAACCTGGCCAGCCTCATTCACCTGATGCTACCAGCTGCACCAGCCAGGTCCATAACCTGGCCAGCCTCACTCACCTGATGCTACCAGCTGCACCAGCCAGGTCCATAACCTGGCCAGCCTCACTCACCTGATGCTACCAGCTGCACCAGCCAGGTCCATAACCTGGCCAGCCTCATTCACCTGATGCTACCAGCTGCACCAGCCAGGTCCATAACCTGGCCAGCCTCACTCACCTGATGCCAGCAGTTGCACCAGCCAGGTCCATAACCTGGCCAGCCTCACTCACCTGTTGCTACCAGCTGCACCAGCCAGGTCCATAACCTGGCCAGCCTCACTCACCTGATGTCAGCAGCTGCACCAGCCAGGTCCATAACCTGGCCAGCCTCACTCACCTAATGCTACCAGCTGCTCCAGCCAGGTCCATAACCTGGCCAGCCTCACTCACCTGATGCTACCAGCTGCACCAGCCAGGTCCATAACCTGGCCAGCCTCACTCACCTGATGCTACCAGCTGCACCAGCCAGGTCCATAACCTGGCCAGCCTCACTCACCTGATGCTACCAGCTGCACCAGCCAGGTCCATATCCTGGCCAATCTCACTCACCTGATGGTAGCAGCTGCACCAGCCAGGTCCATAACCTGGCCAGCCTCAATCACCTGATGCCAGCAGCTGCACCAGCCAGGTCCATAACCTGGCCAGCCTCACTCACCTGATGCCAGCAGCTGCACCAGCCAGGTCCATAACCTGGCAAGCCTCACTCACCTGATGCTACCAGCTGCACCAGCCAGGTCCATAACCTGGAAAGCCTCACTCACCTGATGCTAGCAGTTGCACCAGCCCGGTCCATAACCTGGCCAGTCTCACTTACCTGTTGCTACCTGCTGCACCAGCCAGGTCCATAACCTGGCCAGCCTCACTCACCTGATGCCAGCAGCTGCACCAGCCAGGTCCATAACCTGGCCAGCCTCACTCACCTGATGCTACCAGCTGCACCAGCCAGGTCCATAACCTGGCCAGCCTCACTCACCTGATGCCAGCAGCTGCACCAGCCAGGTCCATAACCTGGCCAGCCTCACTCACCTGATGCCAGCAGCTGCACCAGCCAGGTCCTACTACATATACAGAACATTAAACTCCAATATCAACCCTCCACTCAAACTTCTCCTAGTCAGCTTAAACAGAACACATTGGCATGACACACTGGCATAACACGAGGCATAAAACACTTTTTGACATCCCTCGTGTCCATCTCACACTATGCAAAAATGCAATGCACGTAAAGTGCCCGAAGATCTGGAACTCTTTGCCTGAAGCAGCAAGAGGTCCCCTGCCCACAAATCAGTTTAGGACCATACTAAAAAATCATCTCATCTCTCAATAACAATCATACCCACACAATGCTAAACCCCAACAAAATTCAAAGCAACTCCCCCAAATATTTTATTATCCCTTAACTATTAAGCCATTATCACAAACTTATAAATGTATGTTTGTATCACTAATTGTACCACCTCATATTAATAATAGAGTAAATGAACTTAATTACCAACTTAAAACTATGATTGTATCATAAATTGTACCATCTCATTTTAATAGCATAAACTGTACTACCTCATATTATTAATAGAGTGAAATATAGACTATTTGTATTCTACCACTGTAAATTAATATAATTACGAACTTCATAATGTAAGATTGTATCATAAATTGTACTACCTCATATTAATATCATAAATTGTACTACCTCATATTAATAATAGAGTGAAATATTGATTATTTGTAATCTACCAGTCTTCACCTGTCTAGACTTAAGTAGTCTATAAGTATTTAAGTCTGCCCAAAATGCCTCAGTATGATAGTGGCTTTCTTTGCCCCAATCAAATTACGATATGTAAACACACATTATAACCTTAGCAAAGAAATAAATTTGCATTATTATTATTACTATTATGTATTGCTTGTGAAGGCTGCTATATCAAATTAGGTCAGTTTTTCCCAGGATGCGACCCACACCAGTCGACTAACACCCAGGTACCCATTTTACTGATGGGTGAACATAGACAACCGGTGTAAGGAAACACGTCCTATGTTTCCACCCCTTCGCTGGGAATCGAACCCGGACCCTCACCGTGTGAAGCGAGAGCTTTTGCCACCAGGCCACGGGGCACCGTATAGTAATCTGAACAAGTGCAAAGCTTTGTACAGACATTGTAGATCATATAGATTAAAGAATTTATTCCGTCCCGAAGTTGTCGCAGCCAAAAATTGTCGTTGCCAAGGAAAGGATGTCACGAGGACGACGGACAGTTAAGGGAGCCAGGCAGTGTTGAGACCACTGGTTGATCGGACAGTTAAGGGAGCCAGGCAGTGTTGAGACCACTGGTTGATCGGACAGTTAAGGGAGCCAGGCAGTGTTGAGACCACTGGTTGATCGGACAGTTAAGGGAGCCAGGCAGTGTTGAGCCCACTGGTTGATCGGACAGTTAAGGGAGCCAGGCAGTGTTGAGACCACTGGTTGATCGGACAGTTAAGGGAGCCAGGCAGTGTTGAGACCACTGCTTGATCGGACAGTTAAGGGAGCCAGGCAGTGTTGAGACCACTGGTTGATCGGACAGTTAAGGGAGCCAGGCAGTGTTGAGACCACTGGTTGATCGGACAGTTAAGGGAGCCAGGCAGTGTTGAGACCACTGGTTGATCGGACAGTTAAGGAGCCAGGCAGTGTTGAGACCACTGGTTGATCGGACAGTTAAGGAGCCAGGCAGTGTTGAGACCACTGGTTGATCGGACAGTTAAGGGAGCCAGGCAGTGTTGAGACCACTGGTTGATCGGACAGTTAAGGGAGCCGGCAGTGTTGAGACCACTGGTTGATCGGACAGTTAAGGGAGCCAGGCAGTGTTGAGACCACTGGTTGATCGGACAGTTAAGGGAGCCAGGCAGTGTTGAGACCACTGTTTGATCGGACAGTTAAGGGAGCCAGGCAGTGTTGAGACCACTGCTTGATCGGACAGTTAAGGGAGCCAGGCAGTGTTGAGACCACTGCTTGATCGGACAGTTAAGGGAGCCAGGCAGTGTTGAGACCACTGCTTGATCGGACAGTTAAGGGAGCCAGGCAGTGTTGAGACCACTGGTTGATCGGACAGTTAAGGGAGCCAGGCAGTGTTGAGACCACTGGTTGATCGAACAGTTAAGGGAACCAGACAGTGTTGAGACCAATGGTTGATCGGACAGTTAAGGGAGCCAGGCAGTGTTGAGACCACTGGTTGATGAGACAGTTAAGGGAGCCAGGCAGTGTTGAGACCACTGGTTGATCGGACAGTTAAGGGAGCCAGGCAGTGTTGAGACCACAGGTTGATCGAACAGTTAAGGGAGCCAGGCAGTGTTGAGACCACTGGTTGATCGAACAGTTAAGGGAGCCAGGCAGTGTTGAGACCAATGGTTGATCGGACAGTTAAGGGAGCCAGGCAGTGTTGAGACCACTGGTTGATCGGACAGTTAAGGGAGCCAGGCAGTGTTGAGACCACTGGTTGATCGGACAGTTAAGGGAGCCAGGCAGTGTTGAGACCACTGGTTGATCGGACAGTTAAGGGAGCCAGGCAGTGTTGAGACCACTGGTTGATCGGACAGTTAAGGGAGCCGGCAGTGTTGAGACCACTGGTTGATCGGACAGTTAAGGGAGCCAGGCAGTGTTGAGACCACTGGTTGATCGGACAGTTAAGGGAGCCAGGCAGTGTTGAGACCACTGTTTGATCGGACAGTTAAGGGAGCCAGGCAGTGTTGAGACCACTGCTTGATCGGACAGTTAAGGGAGCCAGGCAGTGTTGAGACCACTGCTTGATCGGACAGTTAAGGGAGCCAGGCAGTGTTGAGACCACTGCTTGATCGGACAGTTAAGGAGCCAGGCAGTGTTGAGACCACTGCTTGATCGGACAGTTAAGGGAGCCAGGCAGTGTTGAGACCACTGGTTGATCGAACAGTTAAGGGAACCAGACAGTGTTGAGACCAATGGTTGATCGGACAGTTAAGGGAGCCAGGCAGTGTTGAGACCACTGGTTGATGAGACAGTTAAGGGAGCCAGGCAGTGTTGAGACCACTGGTTGATCGGACAGTTAAGGGAGCCAGGCAGTGTTGAGACCACAGGTTGATCGAACAGTTAAGGGAGCCAGGCAGTGTTGAGACCACTGGTTGATCGAACAGTTAAGGGAGCCAGGCAGTGTTGAGACCAATGGTTGATCGGACAGTTAAGGGAGCCAGGCAGTGTTGAGACCACTGGTTGATCGGACACACACTATGGTCACTACGACTACAACCGCAAAACTATCAGGTAATTATTTGATCAAGAATTCGATTCTTCTTAACCCTCACCAATAGATATGAAAAGAAATATATATACACAACGCTGAGAGTTATAACCATGTGACGTTGGTAGGGATGATGTTGGCGAAGAGATCAGGTTCTAGATGTTCCATATATAAATTAGCTAAGACGGAGCTGATGGGAGAACCCATTCCAATACCATAGGCTTGTTTGTAGAACCTGTTGTTGAAAGGAAAGCAGTAGAAGTTAATGAAATGTTCAGTCAAGTCAACGAAATGGCTTGTGTGGTAGTTACCTTTAAAATAATAATAATAGCAATAATCTTTATTTCTACAAGTACATGTACAAGGTATACAGTCCTAGCTGACATCAATGACATACTACTATATATAAAGTCCCTTGTTATGCAGAGCATTTCGGGCAAATTAGGTTAATTTTGTCCCAGGATGTGACCCACACCAGTCGACTAACACCCAGGTACCTATTTTACTGATAGGTGAACATGGACAGCAGGTGCTCTAAGGAAGCACACCCTAATGTTTCCATCCGTACCGGAGATCAACCCCCCGGACCTAAATGTGTGAGCTGAGTGCGCTACCAACCGAACTACGGAATACATCTGCGAAAGGGAAAATTATATCCAAACTAATTTTTCAGATAGACAGATCTTTTATGCTGTTAAAAAGGTCGTCTGAATGCTTTAGATGAACAGGATTAATGGTCCCCAGAAGACAGGAAAGACGTCTGGCAAGAGCTGATGTGACTGCGTCAGTTAGCCTGCCGAAGAGGTGGTTCTATTTAACACTTTCGACTACCATAAAAAAAAGTTTTAGACAAACCTTGCCGACGCCAACACCTACCAGCTTCTTTCAGAACAACTTTGTCTTGAGAGCACCAAACCTTTTCCACAAAAGGCCCGAAACATCTAACGCAAATCAGAACAAGACAAGAAACTTCAAAATATTTTACCGAGATAATCTTGTCTCGGAGTGAACGTTGTGGGCAGAATGTCTTTCATTATGATGAAGCAACATTACTTAGCCAACGAAATAAACTAAAATAGGTTCAGTGTCAAGCTCAGTGAGAAGCTGTGAATAAGTTGATGCTACACTGTTCATGCAACAAACAATATAATATTATTAATTATGTTATTAATATTATTATTATTATTATTATTAATATAATTATTATTATTATTATTATTATTATTATTATTATTATTATTATTATTATTATTATTATTATGATAGTCTTTATTTCTACAAGTACATGATGTAACTTATACAGACAAGGTATATAATTCTGATTGACGTATAAATTATTTTATTAACATAAAAACATGGCAAAATATAATAGCGTAGACAAAATGCACAGAATGATTCATAACGTCACCTGACACCTGTGTCCTGACGGTCTACAACAGTTTAGCTAAAACGCTGTAGATTTTAAAACTCCCATGTTCTATACAACTGGTTTGCAAAACAAAATAACAGCAGATTCTAAACAACGGCAATAGGTTAATAGAGAAGATGTGAAGGTAGGAAATCGATTCTCTGTTCTCCAGGACGAGTGTACTTCAGTGGTTAGTGAGGTTAAAGGTACCACTGACTTCCCTGCTAATCAAGGTAAGAATATTCTGATTGTGGGAGACTCTCAGGCAAGATATATGGACCGTGCTTTTTGTAACAGAGATAGGAAGGTCAGACAGAGGGTGTGCCTCCCAGGAGCTGGTGTTGGTGACATAGTCAGCAGGTTGGATAATATTGTGTCAGGTAATGGGAACAAGCCCATTATCTGTCTTAGTGCTGGTGGAAATGACATCGGGAAGGGCAGAAGACAGGAGCTGCTGGATAAGTACAGGCCAGCCATAGATATAGTCAGGTCTAGCATCATATGTAGCATCTTGCCTAGAAAGGGAGTAGGGCAATTGGTATAAATTGCTGGCTAGACAGATACTGCAAGGAACTTGCAATTCCATTCATTGATAACTGAGACAAATTCTATGGCAAGCATGATATGTATGCAAGGGATGGGGTTCATCGATTGAGGGAGTCATTGGAGACTTGTCTAGGAATTTAAACTGACAGATTATAGAGGTATGGGTGTTTGTGGGAAACAATCAGGCTGTAGTATTAGAGTAGGAAACAGCACATATTACAAGGATTATTGTGACCCCAGAATGGGCCCCAATGTATATACCTGTTTATGATATATTTTATGTATATTTCCATTTTCTATAATTTTATATTGCTGATATTCTCGATAATAGCTAAATCATTAATATCGTACTTTATATTAATATTGGACTTATATTTGACTTATTTGACATTATTTGACTTAGCTATTTTCATTAGGTAGGATGTAACATTATAAATTGTGCTCATGTTTGTAGTAGCTGCCTTGGAGCTGGCAAACTACCGCTTATGATATTTCGCTTGTTATGTTGCCGGCGTCTAGTTGCTGGGAGGAGTCACGTGATTCCACCTGAGGTGGGTGGCTGTTTCTCCTTGCTCCAGAGCACTACGCAGCTGGACATCGTTGAGTCAACATCTCTCCCCTTGCTCTACTTATTTTCTCGCCATTTAGACTCTGTTTGGGTAGAGTATGTATTCAGTGGTGATACGAAACATACTTCTCAGGACTCTGTGTAACTCTGTTCACAGAGGATAGACTAGACATTGATTTTCGACGTTTTTCCTGGTTGTGTGTCACATTGACACTCTGAGATAACTCAGGTCTCTAGCTACAGCTCCTGACCTAATTCGATAAGGCATCTGTGCACCGTCACAGTTTGGGATTGTTTATGCTGAACCTAGCTTCAGTAGAAAGGGAGTTTTGTGACTATTTTGGAGGATCTATTGATGGTCCCCAGTTAGGGTCGATTTTCTATCTCTTGGTTCATGACGCTGTGTTGCTGTTGCTTGTTATATTGCTGTTCTGCGAATTAGTCATTTTACTGGTCAATCAAGCTGTTCTGATTGTCAGTTTGTTAGAGAAGCTAGCTTATGAGAAGTTCAGTCGGACACTGGTTGAGTTGAGTCTTATAGTTGCCTAGAGCACACTCATACACACATATATTCTTATTTGCATATATCTGCATTATTGTAATTACTGACATTGTACCTGATGGTACTTCAGAGTCATTTGGATATATGTGCCCTCAGCACAGCCTTATGGTATATGAGAGCAGTGTAGGAGCTAACCTCCTAATTAACCTCCTAATGCATTACTTAATGAACATCCTGATCATATGTACATTTATTTACTTTGAAACCCTAGACACTAACTTTGTTAATAAACATATTAAATTTTATGCTTTGGTTAGTACCCTACCAGTTGTAATCCTCCTGGAGACTATTGAATATATCGGATAACTAGACCAGGATACTGACTTTGTTGCAAAAGCCCAGTAACAGGCTGGATGCTAGAAGGGCTATCCTTTCTAGTGTTCACTGGAGATGTCTATTACTAATAGATATCGTGTCATTTTGTAACAAGGATACCTCAGGGATATGTTTAAAAGACAATATTCAAAATAAAGTTGCTAGTAAAGGCAAAGCAATTGATCAACAAACAAAGAGAGATAGTAGAGGGCAACGAGTGACTAGCTCAATTAAGGTTTACTATACAAATAGTAGGAGTCTAAGAAATAAGATAGATGAGCTAAGATTACTTGCAAGTGCAGGTAATATAAATATTATTGCTGTAACAGAGACCTGGTTCAACCTGAAAGAGAGAGAAATGCCTTCTGAATGCAACATACAATGTTATAAATTATTCCACACTGATAGGGTCAACAGGAAGGGTGGTGGAGTGGCAAGATATAAGATTAGAAACAACGGACACAGAATCTGTTTGGCTACAGTTTCTCGAAGGTCGTGAAAAATTAATTTTGGGTGTGATTTATAGGCCCCCAAACCTTGATAGGGAGTGCGGTAGGCTGTTATGGGACAAAATTCACAAAGCGTCTAGATATGAAAATGTTGTGTTAATGGGAGATTTTAACTTTAGACAAATTGACTCTCTTGATACGGTTCAGGATTGCTTTTTAAAACAGTTTGTGACAGGACCAACTAGAGGAAACAACCTGTTTGACTTGGTTCTTGCCAACAAAGAATCACTAGTCAATAATCTTGAGGTTAATGATGAACTTGGGGAAAGCTATCACAAATCACTTAGTTTCAATATATCATGGAATTACCCAGATAACTGCAATCAAGTCTCTGTTCCAGACTTTCGCTTGGCCGACTTCATGGGGCTCAGAAATTACCTGGGTGGGCTAAATTGGAATGACCTTACAATGGGTCAGGTAGGTGGTGTTGGTTGCCAATATGACGTGCTTCAGAGTATAGTGCTAGCTGCCCAGACAACTTTTGTTCCGAGTAGGGAAATTAGATCTAAAAAAATTATTCCAAATTGATAAACAATAGATTAAAACATTTCATTGGTCAAAAGAGAGATATATATAGGCGTATCAAAAGAGGGAAAGGGCAGTTAAGAAATCAATATATTCAATTAAAGAGAGAAATAAAAAAAAGGATTAAGAAAAGCAAAAAGGGATTATGAGGCTAAAGACGCAAGGTATTAGAAGACTAACCCAAAAGGGTACTTTCAGGTATACAGAAGTAAGATTAGGGACAAGATGGGCCCACTTAAGAGTAACTCAGATCAGATCACTGACAGGAATAAGGAAATGTGTGAACGTTTTAATGCCTACTTCCTCTCAGTTTTTACTCAGGAAGATACTAGCAAAATTCCAGAAATAATAAATTATGTAGAACAGGACGATAATAAACTATGAACTATTAGGGTAACTAGTGATATCGTCCTCAGACAAATAGAGGAAATTAAAACCTAAAAAATCCCCAGGTCCTGATGAACTGTTTGCGAGGGTTTTCAAGGAATGTAAAGAGGAACTTAGCATACCTTTGACTAATCTTTTCAATATATCACTACAAACTGGCATAGTGCCAGACAAGTGGAAAATGGCAAATGTAATACCTATTTACAAGGCAGGTGACAGGTCCTTAGCTTCGAACTATAGACCAATAAGCCTTACCTCCATAGTGGGTAAATTCATAGAATCAATAATTGCCGAAGCAATTCGTAGCCATCTTGAAAGGAATAAATTTATTAATGAATCTCAGTGCGGTTTTACAAAGGGGCGTTCCTGTCTTACAAATTTACTAACTGTCTTCAAGAAGGTATTTGAGGAGGTAGAGGCATGGTTGACAAATAGGCAGCAGAGAGTTTGCATAAATGGGGAGAAATCAGAATGGGAGCACGTCACAAGCGGTGTTCCACAGGGGTCAGTGTTGGGCCCCTTGTTGTTCACAATTTACATAAACGACATAGATGAGGGAATAAATAGCGACATAAGCAAATTTGCTGATGACACCAAAATAGGCCGTTCAATTCATTCAAATGAGGACATTAGAGCACTCCAGGATGATTTGAATAGACTGATGCAGTGGTCGGAGAAGTGGCAGATGCAGTTTAATATAGACAAATGCAAAGTTATAAATGTTGGACAGGAAAATAACCATACCACATATAAACTAAATAATGTAGATCTTAATATTACGGATTGCGAAAAGGATTTAGGAGTTCTGGTTAGCAGTAATTTGAAACCAAGACAGCAGTGCATAAGTGTTCGCAATAGAGCTAACAGAATCCTTGGTTACATAGCAAGAAGTATAAATAATAGAAGTCCTCAGGTTCTTCAATTCTATATATCTTTGGTTAGGCCTCGTTTAGATTATTACCGTATTATAGAATGGATAAAAATGCACTGGAAAACGTACAAAGGAGGATGACAAAGTTGATCCCATGTATCAGAAATCTTCCCTATGAGGATAGACTGAGGGCCCTGAATCTGCACTCTCTAGAAAGGCGTAGAATTAGGGGATGATATGATTGAGGTGTATAAATGGAAAACAGAAATTAATAAAGGGGATGTAAAGAGCGTGCTAAAAATATCTAGCCAAGACAGGACTCGCAGCAATGGTTTTAAATTGGAAAAATTCAGATTCAGGAAGGATATAGGAAAGCATTGGTTTGGTAATAGAGTTGTGGATGAGTGGAACAAACTCCCGAGTACCGTAATAGAAGCTAAGACGTTGTGTAGCTTTAAAAATAGGTTTCATAAATACATGAGTGGGTGTGGGTGGGTGTGAGTTGGACCTGACTAGCTTGTGCTACTAGGTCAGATGCCGTGCTCCTCCCTTAAGTGAATGTGATTGACCTGATTAGGTTAAGGTATTGGCTTAAGCCGGTGGGAGAATTGAACCTGCCTCGCATGGGCCAGTAGGCCTACTGCAGTGTTCATTCTTTCTTATGTTCTTATTTAAATCCTCTTCCTGAAGATGCGATGAATTTGTCATCATTCTATTTCATTAATTGTTCGTACGTATTCCTGTGAATAACACAGGCATCATTAATATTAACAGAATAGCTGGCGCATTTATGCTGTCTCTCCCACGTATAATTTTTGCATCCTTCACTATACCTTCAAAACCAGGGATGCCAAGCCCATGTTGACACTTTTCAGGTCGCTTGTTCTATCTAGGTTGGAATATTGCTGCACACTAACTGCACCTTTCAAGGCAGGTGGAATTGCTGACCTTGAAAATGTGCAGAGAACCTTCACGGCACGCATAAGTGCGATAAACCACCTCAATTACTGGGAACGCTTGAAGTTCCTAAACCTGTACTCCCTAGAACGCAGGCGGGAGAGGGATTAGTACCAAACTTGCACACGAGAGTCACTCCCTACGAAAGCAAAAGACTCGGCAGGCGATGTAACATCCCCCCAATGAAAAGCAGGGGTGCCACGTTAAGAGACAACACAATAAGTGTCAGGGGCCCAAGACTGTTCAACTGCCTCCCAGCATACATCAGGGGGATTACCAACAAACCCATGGCTGTCTTCAAGCAGGCACTGGACAGGCACCTAAAGTCGGTACCTGACCAGCCAGGCTGTGGTTCGTACGTTGGACTGCGTGCGGCCAGCAGTAACTGCCTGGTTGATCAGGCTCTGATCCAACATGAGGCCTGGTCACAGACCGGGCCGCATGGGCGTTGACCCCTGGAACTCTCTCCAGGTATACTCCAGGTATAAATAACATAAACTGATATTTGAGTTCAGCTACCTTTGTGGGTTTCGTGCTATTTAAGTCTACTAATGGCTACTTAGGAGAAGGCGCTGGAAATATTATTAGCTATCTCACGTTTCATAAATGTCTTTTACCCTAAAGTGTTCATGCAGGTGATACTAGTATGTTAATTGTCTAAACAGCCTTAAAATCTACTTCCACCTGTGTCTCATCCGCCTTCAGAAATAGTGAGGACGTCTTGATATTGTTACGTTTTCATGATGACCTCAGTTCCTGCGATCTGTTCCTTAGATTACAAAAAAAAAAAAAAAAAACTCAGAATATTTGGAAAATTGGTTGCAGAGTGCTACCAATACAGGTAACTGTGCATCTAGTATGTGGTTATGACACAGCTTTATGTCTGTTTGGCACTTGGAAAATGGTTCTTTTAATGAAACTGAAGAACAACACTCATTTCCAGAAGCAACCAGAGATATTCTGCCTAGTGGAGAAGAAGCGTTTGTCTGCTTGTACAGTGGTACCTCAGGTAAAGGACTGGTTGCACTGTACATTGGTATCTCAGTTGAAGGACTTGTTGCACTGTACATTGGTATCTCAGTTGAAGGACTGGTTGCACTGTACATTGGTATCTCATTTGAAGGAGTGGTTGCACTGTACAGTGGTACCTCAGGTAAAGGACTGGTTGTACTGTACATTGGTATCTCAGTTGAAGGACTGGCTGCACTGTACATTGGTATCTCAGTTGAAGGACTGGTTGCACTGGCGACAACATCGTGAGAAAGGTTCAGAAAGAACCTCTTTAATGATGGTTCACGCTTAGTCACCAACAACAAGTTTACTTTGTGTTTGTGGACAAATTTGTCCAAATACCAAATTAATTTACAAAATTAGAAATCCTAGCAATCCGTGCAGTAATAATAATAATAATAATAATAATAATAATAATAATAATAATAATAATAATTATAATAATAATAATAATAATAATAATAATAATAATAATAATAATAATAATAAAATTAATAATAATAATAATATCTTAATTTACTACAAGTACATGTACATGGTATACAGGCCTAGCTGACATCAGTGACATACTACTATATAGAAAGTACTTTGTTATGCTGAGCATTTCGGGCAAATTAGGTCAGTTTTGTCCCAGGGTGCGACCCACACCAGTCGACTAACACCCAGGAACCCATTTTAAACTGATGGGTAAACATGGACAGGGACAGCAGGTGTCTTATGGAAACACGTCCCTAATGTTTTCCAGCCGTACCGGAGGAGATTCGAACTCCGGACCTCAGTGTGTGAGCTGAGTGCGCCAGCGATCGAGCTACGGGACGAGAATGCCTCGTCTGATGAGCTTCAAATTCTTAGTTTTCGTGTTTTCGAGAAAATAAAGTTCTCGGTGTTATGAGACTGCGTAAGTCCCAGTCTGCCAATTGTAAATAATTAGTAATATTGATTTCCAGTCTGCAACTAATGAATGCTTCATATTATTGACCTCCCAATATTTATGTTGTTGCATGCCACATGAAGGATCACACTCCATAAGTTTACAAAGTCTATGTGTAAATTTGAAATTATAAATAAATTAAAAAACTGGAATCGTTGAATTCAGAGCAGTTTTTGGAGAATTCATATTCTGATAGGCTTCAGACTATCTATTTAATGGGCTTTGATTAAAGAAAGTTTGGCTTTCACTTTGACTAACTTAACTTTTATATTGTCTATATTATTAAGATCAATTGTTTTTTTCTTTTAGAAGTGCGGAAAATATTAAATGGAATATAACTGCAAAAAAAAGAAAAAAGAAATATAGGAACCTCGCATTTTTACAATGTTTTTAATTATTTTCATGAGTGTACCGAACCCTGAAATAATGTATGACTTTATGGCCGAGCCGACACATTGTTACTACAATGTTCGTGTCTTTGACCATCTTCCTTCAAGACTCGTCTAGAACTACAATCGGCTTCAAATGCAGGCGGCCTCTCTTCAGTTTTATATAGATAATTCCCAAAATTGGTTTCCACGAGACAATATTTGAATCCCTCTTCTGATCAGCATCAAAATTTCAGCGCTCGTGTAGTCTGTTTAGAAGAAGGTTGATACTGTTATGAAGTGTGTAGGAGCCATTTTGCCAATTTTAATCTCAAAACGATATAAAATTATTTTGTATTAAATAAATAGATTATGTTTCCTCAAAGAGGGTGCCTTGATGCTAGTGAAAGGCTCTTGATTCAAGGAACTGGGTCTATCCTCATTTTAATTGGATCGAATCTGAATGTCTTACAGGCTGTCTTCAAGAAGGCACTGGACAGGCACCTAAAGTCAGTACCTGACCAACCGGGCTGTAGTTCGTACGTCAGTTTGCATGCAGAGAGCAGCAACAGCCTGGTTGATCAAACACTGATCCACCACGAGGCCTGGTCTCAAACCGAGCCGCGGGGGCATTGACCCCCGAAACCCTCTTCAGGTATACTCAAGGATCTCCAGCTGATATAAAACCCCTACGTACTTGTTATGAATTTCTCTTTGCCTCTTGGCACTTTGACTCCTTTTTCGCACAGCTGTGCCTTCCAGTTCTCTTTCCCATCCTATTTCACTGTGAAAAACTCTCATTTCATCATTGTCCCATTTTCTGTTGCTTGCTATATTCCATTTTTTCTGTTATTCCTTACCATCAAGTACTCCAACCTTTTTTTGATAGGTGTGTTAAAGGTTGCTGTTAGTGGCACACACAGCGCCTCTGCTCCCTCTCTCAGGACCTATGGAGAAATGTTATCCAGCCCCATCGCCTTTGAGGTATCTAGCTCGCTTAGCAGCCTCTTCACTTTTTCCTCGGTTATATGTATTGTGTCCAACACTTGATGGTGTACCCCTACTTCTCCGTTTTTTCTGGAGTCCATTCTGTCTTCTCTGTGAACACTTCTTTGAATCTCATGTTGAACTCGCATACATCTCGGTCGTTTCTTGTGATCTCCCCTCCTTCCTTCCTGAGCCTGATTACCTGGTCCTTGACTGTTGTTTTCCTCCTGATTTGGCTTTCGTTGCTATGTCATTTCCGTATCGTCGTTGGGTCTCCCTTCTTACCTGTGCATATTCATTTCTGGCTTTACAACTGCTGTCCTTATTCTCCTGGGTCCTTTGTCTTCTATACTTCTTCCATTCTCTAGCACACTTGGTTTTGGTCTCTCTACACCTTTGAGTAAACCAAGGGCTCATCCTGGCCTTCTCATTATTTCTGTTACCCTTGGGTACTGAACTCTCCTTAGCTTCTTTGCATATTGTTGTCACATATTCCATCATCTCATTTACTAACTTCCTTGCCAGTGCTCTGTCCCACTGAACCTCATGTAGAAAATTCTTCATACCTGTGTAGTCCCCTCTCTTGTAGTTCGGCTTCAATCATCCTGCCCTTCCTGCTTCCCTCTTCACTTGTAACTCTATGTATTCGAAGCTCAGAACCATGTGGTCACTGGCCCCGAGGGGTCTTTCATATGTGATGTCCTCAATATCTGCACTACTTGTGGAAACTTTATTGAGTCGCTCAAGTTCCACAGGGTAAGTGAGCCGTAAGGAGCCTTAGACATACCACGGATAGGCCCTCGGAGTTTATGAACCCACACCCCCAACCAAAACAAACCTACACATTCAAGTTGGCGGAGGTAACAATTGTGTACATACTAATTGATATATTTATTCTCCTAGGAAGACCTAGGCAAGTTTATACAGTTAGTAACTAATAGTAGGATTATTGAGGCGACTTTAGATATTAATAATGTAGTTCTAGCACCTTAATATAGGTAGATATAAGCCTTAAATAGGTACATTAGATTATGTTAGCTAGAGAGAACTGGCAGCCCACACTTGAATCTAAGCGGGAGTGATGCTGGCTCTTTCTTCCCAGACCAGACTTCAACCAGTGAACAAGTGCTGCGACCAGGGCAGCATTCCCCACGTGACTCCCAACATCTGTCCTGGGGACCCGGAAGAGATATCCCGAAGTACTGTGGATATCTTACTCCATCCAGACCCAATACAGTAGGACCTTACCTCTTTCCTTCTCAGTATCTGGCCAGTTTTCTGGAGGAAACGTGTGTAGGTTTTGTTGTGGGTCTCTCGTGCGGTCGGACGCATTTTAGCAGGTACCAGCGTCCCATCGTTGAGTAAAAGTCTGGAAGTTAGTGTCCCTTACTGTTTAGATATTGCTTGGAGGATATACCCTAGAGCTGGGGATTCTGAGTTAATACAGGACACTAATACCACTTAAATTTTGCAGATTAAGGTTCTTCCCTACACATGGTGTTTGGAGGGGGTTATAGCTTAGGAAGACTAGGAGACAATTCTACTCCATCAAGTAAGTTAAACCCTTTCATAATCGTGCATGTAGTGGGGAATTCTTCTACTGCAGTCATCTAGAAATTTGTCCCATAGCCACTTGTAAGTCTGAGAGAAGCATCTCAGAGTGTCAGTTTCAACAGTGCTTGCCTAGAGTGCAGCTTACAAGAAGGCAGTCCCAAGACAAGTTTTTATACTACTTAAGGTGAACACTAGGTTCAGTCTTGCTGGTTCATCCTCTCCTCTTTCTCTGGTAGTGTCCCTTACGAGTTGGTACATGAGGTTTTCCAGTATCACCTCCATCATCTTAGCCCTCCACGTTTCTGGGCCCCCATGTGGTTCCTGGTTCTCCCAGTCAATTTCTTTGTGATTGAAGTCACCCACAATCAGTAGCTTTGCCCTGTCCGCATGAGCCCTTCTGGCCACTTCAGCCAGTGTGTCAACCATCGCTCTGTTACTCTGTTATACCTCACTGGGAGAGAGATAGAGGGGTGGGTGCTGGAGGGGGCCCTGGGAGATGGAGGGAGGGATGGTGCTGTGGGATCTGGGAGAGAGAGAGAGGGGGGGTTTAGGGGTGCTGAGAGAGGTACAGTGGGTGGGTGCTGGATCATCCCTGGGTGAGGGAGGGTGCTGGGGGGTCATGGGATACAGAGGGTGGGTTTTTGATGGGGTCTGGGAGAGGGAGTGTGGGTGCTGGGGGGACCTGAAAGAGGAAGGGAGGGTGGGCGCTCAGGGGTCCTTGGAGTGGGAGGATAGGTAGGTAATGGGGGGTACGGGGAGAGGGAGGAAGAGGGGAGAATGGGGGTAGAAGGAGGGAGGGAGAGAGGGGGGAAACGAGAGAAAGGGGGAAGGGAGAAATACTTCCTAACATCCCTTTGACTCATCCAAGTCTTCAGCTTCCAATTGTAACCCCTTGTTTCTGTATCCCATCTCTGGAACATCCTGTCTTTGTCCACCTTATCTATTCCTCGCAGTATTTTGTATGCCGTTATCATGTCTCCCTTAACCCTCCTATCCTCCAGTGTCGTCAGGCCGATATCCCTTCTTGCAAACCTCTGCACTTTCTCTAATTTCTTGACATGCTTGACCAAACTGGTGCTGCATACTGCAGTATGGGCCTGACGTACACGGTGTACAGAGTCATGAATGATGCCTTACTGAGGTATCGGAATGCTATTCTCAGGTTTGCCAGGCGCCCATATGCTGCAGCAGTTATCTGGTTGATGTGTGCTTCCTCAGACGTGCTCAGTATTATACTCACCCCAAGATCTTTCTTCTTGAGTGAGGTTTGCAGTCTTTGGCCACCTAGCCTATACTCTGTCTGCGGTCTTCTTTGCCCTTTCCCGATCTTCATGACTTTGCAATGAGCCAGTTGCTGGACCACGTGTTCAGCCTGTCCAGGTCTCTTTGTAGTCCTTCCTGATCCTCATCTGATTTAATTTTTTTCTCCTTCACATCCTCTGCGAACAGGGACACTTCTGAGTCTATCCCTTCCATCATGTCATTCATATATACAAAAAATAGCACAGGTCCTAGGACTGACTCATGTGGAACACCGCTCGTCACAGGCGCCCACTATGATACGTCATCCCGTACCATGACTCACTGTTTTCTCCCTGTTATACGTGCCTGATACTCTAGCTTCTGCACTAATCTCTTGTGAGGAACTGTGTCGAAGGCCATCTTGCAGTTCAAGAAAATGCAATCAACCCACCCCTCTCTCTCGTGTCTTACTTCTGTTACCTTGTCATAAAACTCCAGTAGTGTCTGAAGAAACGTATGTTGTGTGTGTGTGTGTGTGTGTGTGTGTGTGTGTGTGTGTGTGTGTGTGTGTGTGAGTGTATGTGTGTGTTAGTTACCATTTTGTCCAAGGCACATGTCGATTAGACACTAGGCCTGTTGTATGTGTGTGTGTGTGTAAGGAAACACTTCAAAATGTTTCCGCCAAGCCGGGAAGCGAACCCAGGCCCTCCGTGCGTGAAGCGAGAGCTTTAGCCACCAGGCCACCGGGGCTGTGTGTGTGTGTGTGTGTTTACTCACCTAGTTGTGGTTGCAGGGGTCGAGTCATAGCTCCTGCCCCCGTCTCTTCACTGGCTGCTACTGGGTCACTCTCCCTGCGTCATGAGCTTTATCATACCTCTTATTGAAGCTATGAATGGATCCTGCCTCCACTACATCACTTCCCAAGCTATTCCACTTCCTGACCACTCTGTGACTGAAGAAATACTTCCTAACATCCCTGTGATTCATCTGAGTCTTTAACTTCCAACTGTATTTCAATTCCTCTCAGTATCTTATATGTCGTTATCATGTCCCCCCTATCTCTCCTGTCCTCCAGTGTCTTCAGGTCGATTTCCCTTAACCTTTCCTCGTAGGACATACCCCTTAGCTCCGGGACTAGTCTTGTTGCAAACCTTTGCACTTTCTCTAGTTCCTTTATGTGGTTGGCTAGGTGTGGGTTCCAAACTGGTGCTGCATACTCCAGTATGGGCCTAACGTACACAGTGTACAGGGTTCTGAACGATTCCTTATTAAGATGTCGAAATGTTATTCTTAGGTTTGCTAGGCGCCCGTATGCTGCAGCAGTTATTTAGTTGATGTGCGCCTCATGAGATGTGCCTGGTGTTATACTCACCCCAAGATCTTTTTCCTTTATTGAGGTTTGCAGTCTCTGGCCCCCTAGACTGTAATCCGTCTGCGGTCTTCTTTGCCCTTCCCCAATCTTCATGACTTTGCATTTGGTGGGGTTGAACTCCAGGAGCCATTTGCTGGACCAGGCTTGCAGCCTGTCCAGATCCCTTTGTAGTTATGTGTGTGTGTGTGTGTGTGTGTGTGTGTGTGTGTATGTGTGAAAGTGTGTGTGTGTGTGTGTACGTAGGTTCTTGCATGTGCCCATTCATTTGTGTGTGTTTTGGTGGAGCCCCAAACTAGCTTGCCGTCATGCCCTACACCTTAATAAATGCTGTTAAGTGATAGTAAATGCTATTTACTCTAATTCTAATTGCTTTCAGGAGTGAGTGACCCTTAATTTCCAGCATGAAAGACTGAATAATACCTGGAGAGGGTTTCGGGGGTCAACGCCCCAGCAGTTCAGTCTTAGACCAGGCCTCATGGTGGATCAGGGTCTAATCAACCAGGCTGTTACTGCTGGCCGCAAGCAGACTGACGTACGAACCACAGCCTGGTTGGTCAGGTACTGACTTTAGGTGCCTGTCCAGTGCCTTCTTGAAGACAGCCAGGGGTCTATTGGTAATCTCCCTTATGTATGCTGGGAGGCATTGACCCCATGCAACCCCAACTAGGTGAATATTAAGTGCGCCTGGCAGAGAAATATGGTCTCGTGTTGCTGCTCGCTGCCGCTCCTTGCTGAGAGAGTGTCATACTCTCCGGTCTTCCTGATCCTTTTCAAACACTTTGCTCCTATGATAAGTTGCACTAATGCCATATATACCTGGAGAGGGATCCGGGGGTCAAGACCCGGCAGCCAGCTGGCTGCCTTGGATCAACGTCTAGCGAGAGCTGGACGCCAAGTTATTGGTCCAGTGTGGTACGGTCGGTAAGGAAAAAGGAACACTGCAGCAGGCCTTAATCTTGGTATCTTAATACAGGGATTTCTTCGCTTGCCTATTCCTTGGGCACGACCTACTTCCACATTGAACAAATGTGACACCTCCTACAACTGCTGCACCTCTCCTGTCTACAGTATATAGCTCCCTCTGCTCATATGCTGTTATTCTATTCAAGATTGATGGACTGACAACATCTACTCAAGATTGAGGGCCTGACAACCTCACACTCCTCCTGTTCTTCACGATTCTCCTTTGTATGGACTGATGAAGCCACTGTGTGGCGAAACGTTTCCTCAATAAAGATACACAAGTGTTGCATATGTGTCTAATTTACCAACTCGTCGGTTCTCTGAACCATTCATTCACAGCAGGCCTACTGACCCATGCGAGGCACGTCCAAGTCTCCCACCGGCTTAAGGCAATGCCCCGACCCATCCAGGTCAGGTTACATTCACTTAAGGAAGGAGCACGGCATCTGACCTAGTAGCACAAGCTAGTCAGGACCAACTCTCACACACCCACACCCACTCATATATTTATCTAGCCTATTTTTAAAACTACAAAACATTTTAGCCTCTTGGCGGGAGTCCTCCTGAAAGCGGAGAGCCCTGCCGTCGCGTGGCCTCTCCTGCTGGTGCCACACAGGCGCGGCGCGGATGCGGAACGCTGCTACAGGCCTTCTCTTTTCCGGCCTCCTACGGAGGTGTTTGTCTGGCCTGTTTTAGTGCTGCCCAGGTGGTTGTTTTTGTCACCTTTTGCTCATGTGCAAGTTGATTGTTCTACCATGTTGTATTGCTGCTGCAACTTGTGTCACTGCTGCTTCTGCCACCACTGGTGTTGCACCTCACTTTGAGAATATGTGTGCCCTCTGTGTCCATGTGTTGCTTGTGGCTCCTTGAGGGAGCTCCTGGAGAGCGAAGCGTTGCTACGGTAGGCTGTCACATTAGTTGCATTTGTGTCCTTTTACTTAACATATTGTCGGTAATTCTACCAATATTAATACATGAGTAAATAGAATTATCAAAGCTTATTTCGATGGTAGCATTTAAGATTGGGTTGAACAAATATCTTGTTAGTGGGATGTAATGTGAAGGACCTGCCTAGTATGGGCCAACAGACCTGCTGCAGTGTTCCTCCTTTCTTATGTTCTTATGTTTTATAACTGTACTCGGGAGTTTGTTCCACTCATCGACAACTCTATTACCAAACCAATGCTTTCCTATATCCCTTCTGAATCTGAATTTATCCAACTTAAAGCCATTGCTGCGAGTCTTGTCAATACTAGATATTTTCAGCACGCTATTTACATCCCCTTTATTTATTCCTGTTTTCCATTTATACACCTCAATCATATCACCCCTAATTCTACGCCTTTCTAGAGAGTGCAGATTCAGGACCCTCAGTCTATCCTCATAGGGAAGATTTCTGATACATGGAATCAACTTAGTCATCCTCCTTTGTACATTTTCCAGTGCATTTATATCCATTCTGTAATACGGTGACCAAACTGTGCAGCATAATCTAGATGAGGCCTAACCAAGGATATATTAATAAATTAGACACATATGCAACACTTGGGTATCTTTATTGAGGAAACGTTTCGCCACACAGTGGCTTCATCAGTCCATACAAAGGAGAATCGTGAAGAACAGGAGGAGAATGAGGTGGTCAGTCCCTTAACCTTGAGTCGATGTTGTCAGTCCATCAACCTTGAATAGAATACAACATATGAGCAGAGGGAGCTTATATACTGTAGACAGGAGAGGTGCAGCAGTTGTAGGAGGTGTCACATTTGTCCAATGTGGAAGTAGGTCATGCCCAAGGAATAGGCAAGCGAAGAAATCCCTGTATTAAGATTCTCCTCCTGTTCTTCACGATTCTCCTTTGTATGGACTGATGAAGCCACTGTGTGGCGAAACGTTTCCTCAATAAAGATACCCAAGTGTTGCATATGTGTCTAATTTACCAACTCGTCGGTTCTCTGAACCATTCATTTACATCCTGTCTGACACTGTAACATCTTGGTATCTTAATACAGGGATTTCTTCGCTTGCCTATTCCTTGGGCACGACCTACTTCCACATTGGACAAATGTGACACCACCTACAACTGCTGCACCTCTCCTGTCTACAGTATATAAGCTCCCTCTGCTCATATGCTGTTATTCTATTCAAGATTGATGGACTGACAACATCGTCTCAAGATTGAGGGCCTGACAACCTCACACTCCTCCTGTTCTTCACGATTATTCTTTGTATGGACTGATGAAGCCACTGTGTGGCGAAACGTTTCCTCAATAAAGATACCCAAGTGTTGCATATGTGTCTAATTTACCAACTCGTCGGTTCTCTGAACCATTCATTTACAAGG
>WNWK01017688.1:0-41785 GCA_009830355.1 Cherax destructor
AATTAATTTTTACAGAGGCCCAGAAAAAGATAAATTATGTAATATCACAGTCACTAGCGAAATGATTATGAAACAGCTGGACCGACTGAAACAAAATAAATCGCCGGGTCCTGATGAGCTTTTGCAAGGGTTCTTAAGGAATGCAAAATGGAACTCTGTGAACCAATATCTAACATTTTTAATTTATCTCTTCAAACAGGTGTAGTGTCTGATATGTGGAAGATGGCTAATGTAATTCCTATTTTTAAAGCAGGGGACAAGTCACTACCGTCAAACTACCGCCCAATAAGCCTGACCTCAATTGTAGGCAAATTACTTGAGTCAATTATAGCTGATATTATTAGAAGCCATCTAGATAACCATAATTTGATTAATGATACCCAGCATGGATTCACGAGGGCGTTCCTGCCTATCTAATTTATTAACCTTCTTCAGTAAAGCTTTTGAGGCTGTTGATCACGATAAAGAATTCGATATTGTTTATTTAGACTTTAGTAAGGCTTTGATAGAGTACCGCACCAGAGACTGTTAAAGAAAGTGGCAGCTCATGGCATTGGGGGAAAAGTGCTGTCATGGATCGAGTCATGGCTCACCAATAGGAAGCAGAGAGTGTGCATAAATGGGGTTAAATCCGAATGGGGACTTGTAACAAGTGGTGTTCCACAGGGATCAGTCTTAGGCCCATTGTTATTTATAATATATATCAATGACCTTGATGAGGGAATTACTAGTGATATGAGCAAATTGCCGACGACACGAAGATAGGTAGGATAATTGATTCAAACATAGATGTCATAGAACTTCAGGAAGATTTAGACAAACTTAATTCGTGGTCAGAAAAGTGGCAGATGCAGTTCAATGTAGATAAATGCAAGGTTCTGAAGCTCGGGAGTGTCCATAACCCAAGCACTTATAAGTTAAATAACGTAGAACTTAGCCATACAGATTGCGAGAAGGACTTGGGGGTGATGGTAAGCAGCAACCTTAAACCAAGACAGCAATGCCTAAGCGTACGTAATAAGGCAAATAGATTACTGGGATTTATATCAAGAAGTGTTAGCAACAGAAGTCCAGAGGTTATATTACAGCTTTATACATCATTAGTAAGGCCTCACCTAGATTACGCAGCTCAGTTCTGGTCTCCATATTACAGAATGGACATAAATTCGTTAGAAAACATTCAGCGTAGAATGACTAAATTAATACATAGCATTAGAAATCTTCCTTACGAAGAAAGATTGAAGACCCTAAAATTACATTCACTTGTAAGACGTAGAATGAGGGGAGACATGATCGAGGTATACAAGTGGAAAATGGGTATTAACAAAGGGGATATAAATAAGGTCTTGAGGATATCTCTCCAAGAGAGAACCCGCAATAATGGATTCAAGTTAGATAAGTTTAGATTTAGAAAGGATATAGGAAAGTATTGGTTTGGAAATAGGGTAGTTGATGAGTGGAACAGTCTGCCTAGTAGGGTTATTGAAGCTAGGACCTTGGGTAGTTTCAAATTTAGGTTGGATAAATTCATGAGTGAGAGGGGTTGGATTTGAGTGGGACTCGCGCATGAGTGGGTAGAATTGTCAAAGCTTATTTCTTGGGTAGCATTGAAAATTGGGTTGAGCAAATATTCTGTTAGTGGGACGGATTGTGAAGGACCTGCCTAGTATGGGCCAACAGGCCTGCTGCAGTGTTCCTCCTTTCTTATGTTCTTATGTTCTAATTTTCAATGCTACCCAAGAAATAAGCTTTGATAACATAAGAAAGGTGAAAGTGATTTAAATATTCATTTATCCATTTCATTAGTGCTTTATATTTACATCTCATTGTTTTGTATGTAAAACTCTAGTTATTCTCTATAAAATGTATTTTTTGTTAATACTTTTGGGTGTCTGAAATGGATTAATTGGATTTACATTATTTCTTATGGGAAATATTGCTTTAGTTTTCGTCGAATTTGGTTTTCGTCCGACTCTCTGGAACGAATTAAAAACGAAAACCAAGGTTCCACTGTACATGCTAAGAATTTTCCTGTAACTTCTCCTTGCCTTTTCCCAGTTTCTGGTGTTATGATCAATTATGTACATCAAAACATTTGTTTTTGATTCATTTTCAGCTTTTCTTCTTTAGGCTCATTTTTTTTCCCCTGGAATGTATTTTAGTTTATATAATGGATATCTATTTGAAAATGTGATACATTTTGTGAAAATAAGCTTTATGTTTTTGTGGAGTTGGAAAGGAGATGCAACTCACTTATTAGGAGGGACTACCTGTATTAATCTTCATACTAGTACTACACATTACATTGCTGGTAAATTAGACACATATGCAACACTTGGGTATCTTTATTGAGGAAACGTTTCGCCACACAGTGGCTTCATCAGTCAGACAACATCGACTCAAGATTGAGGGACTGACCACCTCATACTCCTCCTGTTCTTCACGATTCTCCTTTGTATGGACTGATGAAGCCACTGTGTGGCGAAACGTTTCCTCAATAAAGATACCCAAGTGTTGCATATGTGTCTAATTTACCAACTCGTCGGTTCTCTGAACCATTCATTTACATTACATTGCTGTTGAGTGTGACATCTAAACTTTCGTATCTATGCACTTCTGGCAAGACAGTGATGGTGTGAATGGTGGTGACAGTGGGTTTTTTTTTTGGGTCATCCTGGCTCGTTGGGAGACAGCCAGCATGTTAAAAAAAAAAAATGAAGTTACAGTATTTGTTTATTTTTTATATCTGTCATCTTCAAACTTGGCAGAAACTATGCATGTACAGTGGACCCCCGAGTTTCGTAAAAACTTCACTCCTGAAGTCTGCTCAAGTGCCATTACCGAACGAATTTACTCCCTTAAGGAAAAATTTCACGTAGGTTAGTCTATTTCAGACCCCCAAAAATACACTTCCACAAGAACTTACAAAATTATACTTACATAATTGCACGATTTCCGGGGTATTCGTTAACCGAGGGTCCACTGTACTATGGGTTTTAATAGAAATATTTTAAACTCCAATTTCAGCTCATTCATTGTGTATACTGTAGTGCATTTTACTGAATATTCCACTGTCAGCACAGTACACTAACTTAGCTGAAAGTCAAGGGATCTTACACTTAATTTAATAACTAATACAAATACAGTGGACCCCCGAGTTTCGATCACCTCAAAACTTGAACAGTTATGTAAGTGTATTATTGTAAGTGCTTTTGTAAGTGTATTTTTGGGGGTCTGAAACGGACTAACCTACTTTACATTATTCCTTATGGGAACAAATTCGTTTGGTAATGGCACTTGAACAGCCTTCTGGAATGAATTATGACCGAAACTCGGGGGTCCACAGTACCTAGTCTCTCAAAAGGTTTCTATTTGTCAATGTAATCAAAATGTAATGAAATTATTTTCAATCATATCATAATTATGACCATTCTAACAGGAATAATAAACATGACCAAGTAGCAGAGTGTGGGTACATGCAAAATGAGCATATTTAAGGGGTGAACACTGAATTTCTTTACTACGTATTGGGCAAACGTTCATGTCATGCAGTATTTACCCCTGCATAGATATTCTCATACTTAACATAAGCCTTTAATACACATTTCTATTACTTGTTTTTACCATATTATCAATCTCCCACTAAGGTAGGGTGACCCAAAAGAAATGCATTCACCATCACTCATCTAATTGCTGTCATGGCAAAAGTGCATGGACTTCAATTACCAATCTGAAATGCAACATCCACACTCATCCTTCAGAGCACAGGCAGTGAATGTTCTAACTCCAGGCCTAGTGTATGGCTAACAAATTACCATTAATCCCTTTGTAAGTGTTTTCTAAATCCATCTCAGATTGGGCATGGCTAATTTTTTAAGCACACAATTAAAAAAAATACTAGTTTTATTAGTATAATTTTATTTTGTTTAATAGTATTCACATATTCTCAGTAACAAATAAAAAAGAAATATAGAGCTAGACCCTTACAATCAATGAAAATTTTCACCCAAACAAAATGCAGAAATTATGCCAGATAAAAGTAGTTTCATGCAAATTAAAAATAAGTCATGCTCAGGCAGTGAGTAATGTCGGCCATAATCAAGGTTAAAACAAACTACAAAGTAATACTTTCGTAAAATGGATTAATGGCGGAGGGGAAAAGAGATTGTCTGAGTGTTCATTCAAGCAGGATTTTACAAAATAGAAAAAGAAAAAAAAAGGCACCGTATACCTAATAGTAGTACGTATTGTACACACAATTTAGATACACTGCTATAAACATTAAAAATAAACAAATCAAAAGTGCAATTTAGCCAGTGGATTTGGTCTGGCATTTTAAAAGTCCATTATATCAAGGTAATACAGTAATATGCTTTATTCATTACTCGTATCTTTAGAGACAGCAAGAAAATTTTAGAAAATAGTTATTAACTTAGCAGGCTCTTATTTACATTACATTTAGTGTTACAGGTCAAGAAATAGAAATACGTACATTGCATATTACAGCTTCCCAAAAGCTACATATTTACCCAGTGATTGCTATTTCATATATACAGCCTCTCCTCACTTAACAACGGAAATAGGCACTCAAAACACAGTCGGTAAGAGAATTCGTCGCTAAACGAGGAGCATACTATACACGTCGTCTTCCACATTTTTCCAATCTCTTTTTAAAGCTACCCAAGGTCCTATCGAAGTTAAAACCTTGGGTAGTTTCAAATTTAGGTTGGATAAATACATGAGTGAGAGGTGTTGGATTTGAGTGGGACTTGCATGTGAGTAAATAAAATTATCAAAGCTTATTGCTTGGGTAGCATTTATTCTGTTAGTGGGCTGGATTTGTGAAGGACCTGCCAAGTATAGGCCAACAGGCCTACTGCAGTGTTCCTCCTTTCTTATAAGAACATAAGAAAGGAGGAGCACTGCAGCAGGCCTGTTGGCCCATACTAGGCAGGTCCTTCACAATCCATCCCACCAGCAGAATATTTGCCAACCCCAATTTTCAATGCTACCCAAGCAATAAGCTTTGATAATTCTATTTATTCACGTGCTGAAACCTTGGGTAGTTTAAAATTTTGGTTGGATAAATACATGAGTGAGAGGGGTTGGATTTGAGTGGGACTTGTACGTGAGTAAATAGAATTATCAAAGCTTATTGCTTGGGTAGCGTTTATTCTGTTAGTGGAGTAGATGAATGGTTCAGAGAACCGACGAGTTGGTAAATTAGACACATATGCAACACTTGCGTATCTTTATTGAGGAAACTTTTCGCCACACAGTGGCTTCATGAGTCCATACAAAAGAGAAAGGTGAAGAACAGGAGGAGTTTGAGGTGGTCAGTCCCTCAACCTTCTACGACTGCTGCACCTCTCCTGCCTACAGTATATAAGCTACCTCTTCGCAGATATGCTGTATTCTATTCAAGATTGATGAACTGACAACATTGACTCAAGATTGAGGGACTGACCACCTCAAACTCCTCCTGTTCTTCACGATTCTCCTTTGTATGGACTGATGAAGCCACTGTGTGGCGAAACGTTTCCTCAATAAAGATACCTAAGTGTTGCATATGTGTTTAATTTACCATTCTGTTATTGGGTTGGATTTGTGAAGGACCTGCCTAGTATGGGCCAACAGGCCTATTGCAGTGTTTCTCCTTTCTTATGTTCTGTTAGTGGGTTGGATTTGTGAAGGACCTGCCTAGTATGGGCCAACAGGCCTATTGCAGTGTTCCTCCTTTCTTATGTTATGAGAGAGGGGTTGCATGTGAATGGGACTTACACATGAATATATAGAATTATCAAAGCTTATTGCTTGGGTAGCATTGAAAATTGAGATAAGCAAATATTCTGTTAGTGGGATGGATTGTGAAGGACTTGCCTAGTATGGGCCAACAGGCCTGCTGCAGTGTTCCTCCTTTCTAATGTTCATATGTTCTTAAATGTTTATACAGCAGTGTACTGTATTTTTTTTTTTTTTTTTTTTTTTTCAACAAGTCGGCCGTCTCCCACCGAGGCAGGGTGACCCAAAAAGAAAGAAAATCCCCAAAAAGAAAAAACTTTCATCATCATTCAACACTTTCACCACACTCATACATAATCACTGTCTTTGCAGAGGAGCTCAGATACTACAGCTGAGAAAAGTCCCTCCCAGCTGTCACTATCTCAGACCCCTCCTTTAAAGTGCAGGCATTGTACTTCCCATTTCCAGGACTCAAGTCCAACTGTATATTGTAATAAATAGAATTGAAGAAATCAGGTCTAATATATATTATTTAGGAACAAATACTGGTCAGACAAGCCGTCGTAAGTCCGAGGCGTCGGTAAACGAATATGTCGCTAAGTGAGGAGAGACTGTAATAAATAAATAATGATACAGCTTTTATTTTTTTAACACGTCGGCCGTCTCCCACTTGTTAAAAAAAAAAAAAAACTAAGACCACTATGCCTTCTCATGTTTTATAAATGAAAGGTCATTATTACAAGAGGATGAATCAATCTTATTTCATGTACCTTAACCGACTGCACTAATGTCACCACAAAGGTCTCATCATTTTCACTAATGCAAACAAGTACATTATTATTATTACAATCAAAACTATGCACTAAACCCACGCAAACAAGTACAGTATTACATTAGTCGTGTACATTATTATTGCAGTAAACAGTAGAGGATAAATATGCTTAAGGTGAAAAAAATTTTTTATAGTATTTTTGAGCTTACTTTACCAAAAACAAAAAAACAGCCTACTATACAGTACTGTTTTTATATATTGGAAGCATTTATATGTAATACAATGATACCTCTGCATTAAGCAAGTATTACTTAAAGTATCTGTTTTATTAGTAAACCCTCTCCAGGTAAACTCCAGGTTGCATAGCATTAAGTACTTGACCACTTTGAGTCTTAACTTAGAGGGAACATGGAAATTATAACTTCAATAATTTAATAGAATAACTGTTATTTTTTATATAAATAGAAAGTTTGAATAATTCTTCCTCCGTAAGCTATGCGTGTCATAAGAGTCGACTAAAATGCCAGGAGCAAGGGGCTAGTAACCCCTTCTCCTGTATACATTGCTAAAGTTAAAAAGAGAAACTTTCATTTTTTTGGGGGGGCCACCCTGCCTCGGTGAGAAACAGCTGATTTGTTGAAAGAAGAAAGTTTGAATATACAAGTAGCTGAGATAAAAATCTATTTAGAGATTATTATAAAATTTTAAAAGTAAACTAGGGAAATTAGGGCAGTAGTTGCATCACTATTACTGGGTAGCTAATGTGAGAATCAATGAGAATAAGCATCATGAATTTAAATAATCAATACACATTTGTAACCCTATGTGATTACTGATACCAGGAAATATTTGTATTGTACTTTATCTTAATGCAAGCTGTCACATATATAGATTTTTTTTAACATGCTGGCTGTCTCCCACTAAGGTTGGCAATCCAAAAAAAGAAAGTATTAATATTGGTAGAATTACCGACAATATGTTAAGTAAAAGGACACAAATGCAACTAATGTGACAAAGCTCCTGGAGAGCGAAACGTTGCCACAATAAAATGTCACATTAGTTGCATTTGTGTCCTTTTACTTAACAAAAAAAAAGAACACATTTATCATCATTCATTCAATAGGTGTGTTGTCAGAATTGTGCTGGCATCACGATTCAGATGGTCCTACAACTGTAACATTCTCATTCCTCCTTTAGAGTGCAGGCACCATCTTTCCCACCTTTAGGATTCTAGCCCAGTTAACTAGTTTTCTTGAATCCTTTCATATATTTTACATTGCTCTCACTCCAATAACATCTCAAGCATAAAAAGTACTTGTCTGTACTCATTCTGATCCAATACATACACAAGCTACAAGGAAATGCTAATGGAACTGGACCGATTGACACTGGAGGACAGAAGAACTATGGAGGACATAAGATACAAAATACTCAGAAGAATTGATAAGGCAGACAGGGATAAGCTATTTGAGATGTGAGAATCGGGAACTTGGAGACACCACTGGAAATTAAAGTTACAGATAAAAGCCACAGAGATGTTAGGCAGTATTTCTTTAGTCTCAAGAGTGAACAAGTGGAGGTAGGCTCCACACAATAGGACCCACAAGGCTAAGAGGAAGTGAATCTGCATAACTGCAAGTTAAGAGGCGGGGCCAGGATCTGAGAATCAACCCCTGCAACCACAAATAGATGAGTACACAAGATAGTTGGATGCTCAAGCTGACAGCACTCAAAAATCACCTTTGACCCCTCCTTACAATCCTTCCTGGAATGCCTCCTATCCCTTCCTTCCACCTTGGACTTATACTTTTACATGGGTGTAAGGCATGAGATTTGAATGCTGCAACAAGGAGACAAAGCAGTGGAGATGTCATGTGTAAGAGCATTGTGTGGGGAAGAATTAAAATTGTAGAAATAAGATTGTGTGGGGTCACTAAGGGTATAATTTATAAGACTGAGAAGGGGTTACTGAAGTGTTTTGGGCATTTAGAGGATACAGAGGGATAGGATGAAGAGGGTGTTCAAGTCTAGAGTAGAAGGAAGGGTAGACGTAGTCCTAGTAACAGTTAGGAGGTAGTAAAACAGGGTTGGAGTGCTAGGGGATCCAAGCATCCAGCAGGCTTGAGTGAGCATGTTACATTGGAGTTCTGACAAATGATTTTAATGCTTGACATGCTGTTGGATTCTGGATAAGGTAACATTCAAGAAGGGATTCCGGCAAACCAGTTAGCCAGACTTTAGTCTCGGAGGTGGGAAGGGCAGTGCCTGCACTCTGAAGAGGGATGGAGATGCTGCAGTCAGATGGCTGTCTGAATTGTGGCCTCAGTACGCCTCTGGAAAGACAGCGACTGAATAAGTGGTGAATGTGAATGTGTTTCCTTCGTTACATCATTCTGCCTTGGCAGGAGATGGTCAATGTAAACAAAATTATTCATTAGAAAGCATTATATGGCCATGATAACTTTTGCATTCAGTTACGATACAACATATTCTACTAATACAGCCAGGTACAACAAGCATAGATATTTATTTTATTTAAAAAGCAAAAATTTCGAAAAATATTTTTTACATTTGAATAAAACAAATACACTTGTTATGCTGCAATTATTGAGACAGCTATTAATTATCATCATATCATGCCTGGTAAGTGATTTATCAATCACAAAATGTCCTAATTTTCATTCATAGTTGAACTATTTCAGAAAGAAGAAATAATCCTTGTCAGACCTACATTAAGATTATCAAAGATAATAAACAAATAACTCCCACATAGGAGAGAGACGCTTACAACAACGTTTTGGGCCAACTTGGACTATTTACAAATCACAGTGTGACTTGTAAATGGTCCAAGTCAGACCAAAACGTTGTCATAAGTTTCTCTCTTCTATGTGCGGGTTATTTGCGTATTGTTCCAGTCACGGTATTGTGAGTTTTTGTTCTTAATGAGGATAACATTCATGTCAATCTACATCTGCTACAGAACTACACAAAACTATACTATTGTGATGCATCTTAATGAATATAATAATAGAATTATAAAAGTAAGCACACGAAAGACATTTGTCATGTTATACTACTCAATCATCTATGATGATGACATCATTTTAATAGCTCAAAGCAGTCTGATAATACTGACATTCAAACGCAGTTTAAATTTTGAAAACTAACTCCACTTTTTTTTACAATTTCCTTTTGCATTGTACTTCAATCTAGGTCTGATTTTACTAAAAAAAAAAAATATTCACATTATTCTTAAAATACCAAAATGGTCAAAGGTTCAAATTATTCATTAATTTATTATTAACTATTGTAATTATTATTATTATTAGATTTAAGGAAAACTCTTTGCTTGGATAATACGTACTGTATAAATGCAGTTCCACACTCACGTATACTTTATCAATACAGTGGAACCCCGGTTAACGAAAAAAATTAATTGCAGAAGCCTGCTCAAGTGCCATTACCGAACGAATTTACTTCCTTAAGAAAAAATGTCATTTAGGTTAGTCTATTTCAGACCCCCAAAAAATACACTTCCACAAGCACTTACAATATTATACTTACATAATTGCACGATTTCCGGGGTGTTCGTTAACCGGGGTTCCACTGTACTGCATTTTCTTAAAATCTCAAGTTTCATAAGAAAAATTTAGGTTCCATAAGGTTTTCAGTAGCTGGAGCATCTGTTCCTGCATTTTTCATTTTTTTACATATACAGTGGACCCCCAGTTTTCGTAATTAATCCGTTCCAGAGAGAGTGACTAAATCCGAATTTGATGATTTCCGAATTAATTTTTCCCATAAGAAATAATGGAAATCCAATTAATCCGTTCCAGACACCCAAAAGTATTAAAATAAAATATTTTTGTACATGAAATATACATTTAATTACACAGAAAACAATGAGACATGAAGAATAAAACAATAATAACATGACACTTACCTTTATTGAAGAGTTGTTGATGTGTGGAAGACGGGAGGAGGGAAGAGGATGGAAAAGTTGCTATTGTTTGGAAGGGGAATCCCTTTCCATAAAGACTTCAGGTAGCAAGTCCTTTTCCGGAGTTTCTTCCCTTCTTTGTTTTTTAATGCCACTAGGACCAGCTTGAGAGTCACTTGACCCCTGTCGCTCAAAAAATTGTTCCAGACAGCTCTGTTTCTGGCGTGTCTTTAAAACTTGCCTAAAATGGGACACCACATTGTCATTGTACATGTTGCCAACACGGCCTGCAACAGCTTTGTCAGGGTAAAGTTCATCCATAAATCTTTACACCTCACTCCACTTTGCACAAATGTCCTTAATCATTGAAGAAGGCACCGTCTTCCATCTCTCTTCCTCCTTCTCTGAAGCAATTTCCTGAGTTGTGGTCTGCTGCTGTTGCATATGAAGCTCTTGCAGCTCTTCAGCAGTTAGCTCTTCCCTGTGGTCCTCCACCAACTCTTCCACATCCTCGAAATTCACATCCAACCCCATGGAATTCCCCAATGCCACAATAGATTCCACAACTGGCATAGGCTCCTCAGGGTCAGCCCCAAACCCTTCAAAATCCCTCTCTTGGACACAGTCTGGCCACAATTTTCTCCAAGCAGAGTTCAAAGTCCTGGAGGTCACTCCCTTCCAAGCCTTTCCTATAAGGTTTATGCAATGGAGGATACTGAATTGATCTTTCCAGAACTCTTTTAGGGTCAATTCAGTGTCCGTGGTTATGTCAAAGCACCTTTGAAACATTGCTTTGATGTAGAGTTTTTTGAAGTTTGAAATGACCTGCTGGTCCATGGGCTGGAGGAGAGGAGTGGTATTAGGGGGCAAGAACTTCACCTTGATGAAACGAAACTCCACCATTTGCTCTTCCAAGTCTCGAGGATGAGAAGGAGCATTGTCCAGTACCAGGAGGCACTTAAATGGCAATTTATTATCCAGGAGATAATTCCTCACACTGGGGCCAAACACTTCATTGAACCAATCAAGCAAATTGTCCCTCGTGACCCATGTCTTACTGTTAGCCTTCCACATCACACACAATTTACTCTTAGCAACACTGTTTTTCTTGAACACTCTGGGATTATCAGAGTGATACA
This sequence comes from Cherax destructor, assembly GCA_009830355.1. NCBI lineage: Eukaryota > Metazoa > Arthropoda > Malacostraca > Decapoda > Parastacidae > Cherax > Cherax destructor. Next base: position 11,594 of record WNWK01017688.1, read on the forward strand.
CCAGTAAAGGCTTCACTTTGAAATCCCCACTAGCGTTAGCAAAAAACATAAGAGTTAGCCTGTCTTTCATAGGCTTGTGTCCTGGCAGTGCCTTTTCCTCCTGTGTAATGTAGGTCCTCTTTGGCATTTTCTTCCAAAAGAGGCCTGTTTCGTCACAATTGAACACTTGTTGGGGTTTCAATTCTTCAGCCTCTATGTACCCCTTGAAGTCCTGAATGTTCATATTTTTCAGCCGCACATTTGTCAGAACTGGCAGCCTAGCCATGCCTTACCACACAGTGTATGCCACTACGATTCTTAAATCTGTCAAACCAGCCTTTGCTGGCCTTAAACTCACTCACATCAGTACTTGTTGCAGGCATTTTCTTTATGAGATCATCATGCAACTGCCTTGCTTTTTCACATATTATCGACTGTGTAATATATCTCCTGCTAATTGTTTCTTGGTGATCCACACCAACGACAAAGTCTCCACATCTTCCAGTATTTGAGAACTCTGTTTTGTGATCATACTTGCACCTTTCGCAACAACAGCTTCCTTGATTTCCTTTTTCTTGGCCACGATGGAAGCGATGGTTGTATGGGGTTTCCCATAAATCCTGGCAAGCTCTGCCACATGCACTTTATTTTCATATTTTGCAATGATCTCTTTTTCAATTCTATTGTGTTTCTGACCTTTACCACAGGGCTGGCACCAGGAGCTTTCTTTGGGCCATTGGTAGCTTATTTAGCAGTTGCAAGCACTAAAAACAATGGAATAATTACGAAATGTATCGTATGAACGCGCAGGGTGACTGTCACTCGCTGGTAAACAATGCCACACTAACTGTGGATGGTGTGTTGGGGCTGCTCTGGCCGGGTGTATGCGTTCCGGACCAATGACTATTACCGAGCGGAACAATCACCGAGCCAATATTTTGACAAAAAAAATGTAACGATTACCGAATATTACAAACTCCAATGACTACGAAAACCAAGGGTCCACTGTAATTCAGAATTAACAAACTATCCCTAAAAATTCTGAAAAAAATTTTATGTACTGTCCTTTATGTACATACATAGAAGATTAATAAAAAAAAAAATCAATGAACTGGAAAAAGTCTGGCCCTAATTAATTTGGATGAACTAGTTAACTGTACAACAAATTCAATTATCAGTTTTAATTCAAAATTCAGAGCATTATTGTATACAAATAATAACAACTTGTGGGTTCATGGTTTCTGAGTACGTATATGTATTTACCCTATGTGCATGCAAAGAGAGAGAAGGGAGGAAGTGCTGTGATGGTGGTGAAGGAATCTTGATCCAAAGAATTGTAGATACCCTCCCCTTCCTTGGATTAATGCCATTTACCTAACATTTCCTAGATATTGTAGGACCCCTACAAGTTTAGAGCTTCTCAATGAACACTATAATAATTAACAAAATCTAATGTGAATCATGGTACAGTGGACCCTCGGAAATCGAACATAATCTGTTCCAGGAGCTTGTTCTTAACTCGAAATGTTCGAAAATCGAATTAATATTTCCCATAGGAAATAATGGAAATACAATTAATCTGTTCCAGAAACCCCAAAATATTAAAAAATAATACATTTTAATGACATTAATTATAGTTCTACATACACAAAAGAATTACATACATACTACTAAAGATATATTAAATAAATGCATGTATTTTTACTTACCTTTATTGAAGATTGTTGATGGCATATGGAAGATAGGGAGGAGGAGTGAGGGAGGGCTTAGTGTTTGGAAGGGGAATCCCCACTCCCTGCCTTCCTGCTACACTCCCTGCCTTCCTGCTACACTCCCTGCATGCCTGCTACACTCCCTGCATGCCTGCTACACTCCCTGCATGCCTGCTACACTCCCTGCATCCCTGCTACACTCCCTGCATCCCTGCTACACTCCCTGCATCCCTGCTACACTCCCTGCATCCCTGCTACACTCCCTGCATCCCTGCTACACTCCCTGCATCCCTGCTACACTCCCTGCATCCCTGCTACACTCCCTGCATCCCTGCTACACTCCCTGCATCCCTGCTACACTCCCTGCATCCCTGCTACACTCCCTGCATCCCTGCTACACTCCCTGCATCCCTGCTACACTCCCTGCATCCCTGCTACACTCCCTGCATCCCTGCTACACTCCCTGCATCCCTGCTACACTCCCTGCATCCCTGCTACACTCCCTGCATCCCTGCTACACTCCCTGCACCCCTGCTGCCCCCCTGCTACACTCCCTGCACCCCTGCTACACTCCCTGCACCCCTGCTACACTCCCTGCATCCCTGCTACACTCCCTGCATCCCTGCTACACTCCCTGCATTTCCTTCTTCATGTCAATGGCATTTCTCACTTTCTTTACCACAGGGGTACCAATAGGAACTTTAAGATTTGAGAGCAAAAAGTCAAGCTTCCACCAATACACAAGATCATAATAAATTCATGTGTACTGTATGGTATGTTTAGTCCATCAATCTTGATAAAAGCACAACATATGGACAGAGAAGGAGCTTATATACTGCAGATAGGTGAGGTAAAGCAGTTTGAGGCAGTATCACTAGTGCATGGGTGGGTAAACTGCGGCCCACCAAAGGTTTTTATGCGGCCCGCCAAGATCATGTCGTATACTCACGTATATGCAGCTGAATGAGCAAAACTTTGTTCATTTTCCTCTGTTGTAAACACAAGCTGTTACACAAGCATTATCAGACAAATACAGTTCCCAGTTGATGCACTGAAAAGTTTGCCCACCCCTGCACTAGTGGAATATCTGTCAGACACAGCAACATTTTGGAATCTTGATACAAAAAATTCTTCAATGCTAGCCTAACTTGAAGGCATGACTTATTTCCAATGGTGGAATTTTCCACCAGTTACACCGCCTCCAGCTACTTCAGCTCACCTGTCTGCAGTATACAGTCTCTTTTCCATGCATATGCTGTACTTTTATCAAGATTGATGGACTGAACACATCAACACCAAGCTGAGGGACTGATTACCTCAAACTCTTTCTCATCTTCCACCATTTCCCTCTGTACTGGACTGAGGAAGCCACTAGCTGACAAAATGTTTCCACAATAAAGAAATCCAAATGTTGCACAAGTGTCTCATTCACCAACTTGTTGGTTTTCTAAAATATTTATAAATACTTTATACTACTATAGTCTAGTAATTGATTGTTTCATCACATTTTTGCCATGCAGCCACTCAACCAAATATATACTTGTTAGCAGCCTAATGAATACTTAAGTCAGTATTACAAATTAAATATGATTACAATTTGTGATTGATCTCTACATTATATCTGAATGTACAAAACAGAAACATGAAAATAAGACTAAGCTGGCATTCATCTATAAAAAGGTGGCAGCTATTTATATTAATGAAAAAACTTTGTTTTATTGCTAGTTAAAACTAGGGCTGTCATCAAAAATCTAAATGGAAGTGACTAGCCAGATTTTAATAAGTTGTTATTATGCATGCAGTTCCATCTTAAGATTACTTTGTTCTGAATGGGTCACCTGTCACTGATAACCAGACACCGTACTTTATCTAGCACCAGTTTCTTAAGGAAAACCCTGACTTGTGTTTAATAGGACAAAGTATCTTTAAGTAAGAATTTTTACCTCTTTCACACACAAATACTTATGTCGTGTATTAAGAAGAGAACAAATATGAAAACGTAGTATCCTACATGCTGTTGAGTGGCTCTGGGTTGAAGAAAAAGTGTCGGTCGAAGGCTCTCTGAACAAACTCGCAAACTTGTTTGCTGCCATCATCTGTGTAGTTCTGACGCACTTTACGAGAAACCTGCAATGGGTGAATGTTACATATTCAGGTTCACTTTAAATATTAGTTTAAAATAAAAGATTTACCTGTGAGATCAAATTCTAACCATTAAGCTGTGCACAGGAAGAATCCTTTACTCTTCTGCTATTGCCATTTTTTTCATAAGATTGCAGAATATGCAAACCTTTATATAAAGATTAGTAAAAAAATGACATGTATAGTGCACTAAAGCAAATGGCTTCAGTACTCATAATGCAGGGTGGTATGATACTACACAAAGACACGTGCAATGAAGAACTCTGTGTCCTTTTCACTACTTGTTGTCTTTGTGCCATTTGTCTCCATGATACAACAGCACCAAATATTATTATTTATGCATAAGATATTCAAAGAGTATTTTTCAAAAGGAAATATTCTTAATATTGCATTGCAGTTGAATATTATTTTACATGTTTCACAGAATGGTCATCTGAGAAGCAGGTTGAAACTGAAAAAACCATACAATGCTCTGCAGTGATACATCTGTCTGTAGGTCCACACGTAAAGTTGAGATATTTACACCCATTTCACTTTCTTTGTTCACAAAAACATAACATGCTCTATATACCATCGCTGTTATCAGGCAAAGCTAGACAAATATACTTAACATTACCAATGCAGAGGTAGATAGTCTAATTTAACTTCTTGAAAACCATATGAGAATTTAACAAATATGAACCTGATTATACTTTGATAAAAGAATAAACTCTGAATTATTACAATAAAAACTACATCCTTCATCATTTACTGTAGTTGATTCACAATGACTACAACTTTACAGAAAAAATCTCAGCATAATTTTTAGTACATTCTGACAAAAAACATCTTTCTAATATTTTGTTATTAGAGATGAGGCTACTCAAGCAATTATAACACCTGATTTATAACATACCATTTTCATCAGTGTTTCTAATTCTTTATCACATGAATGGTTCATAAAGACATCACAAATGGCCTCCATCAGCCAAGACCCTCGTTCTGGGTGACGAAATGACACAAAGCCTGTAAAGCATGACATAATACAGCATCAGAATTCCATAAGAGAATATTCTGCCATTACAGAAAGGCATGACCTATAAGAAAAAAATCTGGAATAAACAGTAATACAGAATAGAGGCCAAAAAGAAACACTGGATTGAGCTGTATATGTATCATTCTCAATAGGTAAGCAAAGAAACCATAAACCAAACATTTACAGTACTGCAACAAAGGCAGATGTATAGATAAAAGAATATGAAAACAAAGATATTGTATAGAAAATGACAAGGCTAATAAATAATAATTTTTTTTTTCAACAAGTCGGCCGTCTCCCACCGAGGCAGGGTGACCCAAAAAGAAAGAAAATCCCCAAAAAGAAAATACTTTCATCATCATTCAACACTTTCACCACACTCATACATAATCACTGTCTTTGCAGAGGAGCTCAGATACAACAGCTGAGAATAGTCCCTCCCAGCTGTCACTATCCCAGACCCCTCCTTTAAAGTGCAGGCATTGTACTTCCCATAAATAATATATCTTAAAATATTTAAGCTGCATGTCAGTTTTATTAACTTTCAATAGGCAGAGCTAGCCTTTCTGTTACTGTGCTGTAAAAAAAAAAAAAACAGCTAAAGAAGGTTTGAGTTGAACTAAGCACATCTACACAACATAACAATTCATATTTCTCTACATATACCTGAAATATAAGTTCTAAAAGATAATAGGATCCCAAACTAGTGGAAATTTGACATTTACAATACTGTATGACAAGTTAATTACAGCATAAAAAATACTACAAGCATAGCTATACTCTTAGTACTACAGAGGTAATCACAAATAGATAACTGTATAACCATCATCTGGATTACTATTTTTTTTTTTTTTGCATTATTAAGTTAATAAAACCTAATGTAAAATGTAGAGTTACTCTTTCATGTTTTTCACTATAAATTTTAAGAATCCAGAGAAATGGCAAACTACCAGCAGTATGGTGAGTATGACATTGACTGTAGAGGGGCCTTTAATGGAACTGAACTAGTAAAGCCTCCTTTGCAGTGTCTCTTACTCACCCTAATTTCAAAATTATTCTCAAATACAAAGTGAGACAACCTTTCAAACCAAGAAGCTGCAATAGTCCAGGTTTGCCCAAAGGTGAAATATCTCTATGCAATTTAAGAACTTTGATGAAATTTAGTATAGATGTTTTACTGGGAGAAACTTTTAAAAAGAATGCCAATTAGTTTCTATCATTAAGTTGCCAGAAAAATGAAAATGCATTAATAGTTGGATTTAAATATAATTTGATAATATTTTTATAATACACATACCCATGTACTATACAGTGGACCCCCGAGTTTCGTAAAAACTTCACTCCTGAAGTCTGCTCAAGTGCCATTACCGAACGAATTTACTCCCTTAAGGAAAAATTTCACGTAGGTTAGTCTATTTCAGACCCCCAAAAATACACTTCCACAAGAACTTACAAAATTATACTTACATAATTGCACGATTTCCGGGGTATTCGTTAACCGAGGGTCCACTGTATATGACTATTTAAAAGTTGATTTTAAGAACTATATTTTTATATCACTTTTTTCTTATTAATGAATACCTCTACTTCAAAAATCTACTAATGAACATCTCTTGATATTCTAACTCTCACAAAACTCTCAGTGTTTGAGAAGGAAAGTCTTATGTAAAACTTGAAGATAAGATAGCTAAAATGTCTATTCATGTAAGAAGGTTCATATAATGTTTAGGCAAAAAAGGAAATTTAAATAATTGTTGAAGAATTCTAACTAAATACTAGTTTAACTGAAGTAGATGGCACTCTTGTTTCCCCTGAAAAAAAAAAAAAGTTTAACTTTTACCTTCAACAGTGGAGTAAACGATGTACATATCTGTGTAGGTTGCATCTTTTTCCACAACAGTTTCACCAGCATTTGCTGCATCAGTCTGGACACTGAGACCACGTTCATAATTCACAAAGTAAGGTGTTGGTGCTACACCAACATCTGGCACTGAGCCCCTGTTAATTTCTCCAATATTAGTAAATAATTCATAATAATGTTACAGGAAATATGAATGCCATGCTCACATCTGCAGAAAAGTCCTACTCCATACAACAATTTTTTTTTTCCCCGCCAAAGTAGTGTGACCCAAAAAAGAAGAAACATTTTCACCATTATTCACTCCACTGTCTTGCCAGAGGGGTGTCGATACTACAGTTCAAAACTGAAAGTATCCCCACCCCTCCTCCAGGACTCAAGTCTGGCTAACCGGTTTCCCTGAATCCCTTCATACATGTTACCTTGCTCACACTCCAACAGCACACCAAGTCATAAAAAGCCACTTGCCTCCACTCCCTCCTATCCAACACAACTCACACATGCCTGCTATATGTCCAAGCCTCTTGCACACTAAACCTCTTTTACTCCCTCCATCCAACCTTTCCTAGGGTGGCCCCTACCCTGCTTTCCCTCCGAGATACACTGACACCTCAGATGTAGATGAAAGATGTATACGTAGTTTAATCTGAACTCTTTTATCAGAAATTATAAAGCTAGAATAATCAAGGCTTTTACCGAAAAATATTATTCTATCAAGCTAAACAATTTTTCTAAAAGTACACAAAGAAGCATACCTTAATCTCAAACACAAAACTGTATTCCATCAACCATCCAATAAAGTCCTATAACAACTTTCAAAAGGGAAGCTAAAGAACAGAAAGCAGATAAAAAAAACAAAGTACACTTGAACAAGTGACTGAGACACTTTTTTGCTGATGCTGGTTTAATAATATTCAAGCAACAGTTAGGAAACACACATAACTGTCCCTCTACATTAAAAAAATATTTACCTGCAGTACTGGAATATGAATATCTTGGGCTTTTTTTGTAGTGCTGGGCATTCCTTATTACTGAACCTTTCCACCACATCATTCACAGTAAGATAGTTGTTATCAGAAGTGTAGAAAGACTTTTCATCACGACCATGACTCATAATAACCACTATACAGGAATCTACATTTTGCAAATCTTCACGTGACCGAAACTCTCGTAGAGCACGTATCGTTTCCTGTAAATAAAATACAATGTTTTGAAGGTACTTATGTACTATATGTCTGTACATAAATACAGTATATGTTTATGTATATATGTACAGTGTGTGTACTCACCTATTTGTGGTTGCAGGGGTCAAGACTCAGCTCCTGGCCCCGCCTCTTCACTCATCGCTACTAGGTCCTCTCTCTCTGCTCCATGAGATTTATCATACCTCGTCTTAAAACTATGTATGGTTCCTGTCTCCACTACATCACTTCCTAGAATATTCCACTTCCTGACAACTCTATGACTGAAGAAATACTTCCTACCATCCCTTTGACTCGTCTGAGTCTTCATCTTCCAATTGAAACCCCATCTCTGGAACATCCTGTCTCTGTCCACCTTATCTATTCCTCGCAGTATTTTATATGTTGTTATCATGTCTCCCCTAACCCTCCTGTCCTCCAGTGTCGTCAGGCCGATTTCCCTTAACCTTTCTTCGTAGGACATTCCCCTTAGCTCTAGAATTAGCCTTGTTGCAAACCTTTGCACTTTCTCTAATTTCTCAATTTTTTGCACTTTCTCTAATTTTGGAACCCACCAGGTGTGGGTTCCAAACTGGTGCTGCATACTCCAGTATGGGCCTGATGTACTCGGTGTACAGGGTCTTGAACGATTCCTTACTGAGGTATCGGAACGCTATTCTCAGGTTTGCCAGGTGCCCATATGCTGCAGCAGTTATCAGGTTGATGTGTGCTTCCAGAGACATGCTAGGTATTATACTCACCCCAAGACCTTTCTCCTTGAGTGAGGCTTGCAGTCTTTGGCCACCTAGCCTATACTCTGTCTGCAGTCTTCTTTGCCCTTCCCCGATCTTCATAACTTTGCATTTGGCGGGATTAAATTTGAGGAGCCAGTTACTGGACCACTCGTCCAGCCTGTCCAGGTCTCTTTGAAGTCCTGCCTGATCCTCATCTGATTTAATTCTCCTCATTAACTTCACATCTGCGAACAGGGACACTTCTGAGTCTATTCCTTCGATCATGTCATTCACATATACCAAAAATAGCACTGGTCCTAGGACTGTCCCCTGTGGGACCCCGCTCGTCACAGGCACCCACTGTGATACCTCATCATGTACCATGACTCGTTGTTGCCTCCCTGTCAGGTATTCTCTGATCCATTGCAGTGCCCTTCCTGTTATATGTGCCTGATCCTCTAGCTTCTGCACTAATCTCTTGTGAGGAACTGTGTTGAAGGCCTTCTTGCAGTCCAAGAAAATGCAATCAACCCACCCCTCTCTCTCTCGTGTTTTACTTCTGTATGTGTGTGTGTGTCTGTGTATATGTATATATGTGTATATGTATATGTGTGTATGTATATGTGTGTATGTATATGTGTGTACGTATGTGTGTACGTATGTGTGTATGTATATGTGTGTATGTATATGTGTGTATGTATATGTGTGTATGTATATGTGTGTATGTATATGTGTGTATGTATATGTGTGTATGTATATGTGTGTATGTATATGTGCGTATGTATATGTGTATGTATATGTATGTATATGTACTCACCTAGTTGTGGTTGCAGGGGTCGAGTCACAGCTCCTGGCCCCGCCTCTTCACTGGCCGCTACTTGGTCACTCTCCCTGCGCCATGAGCTTTATCATACCTCTTCTTAAAGCTATGTATGGAACCTGCCTCCACTACATCGCTTCCCAAACTATTCCACTTCCCGACCACTCTGTGACTGAAGAAATACTTCCTAACATCTCTGTGATTCATCTGAGTCTTCAACTTCCAACTGTGTCCCTTTGTTGCTGTGCCCCATCTCTGGAACATTCTGTCTTTGTCCACCTTGTCAATTCTTCTCAGTATCTTATATGTCGTTATCATGTCTCCCCTATCTCTCCTGTCCTCCAGTGTCGTCAGGTCGATTTCCCTTAACCTCTCCTCGTAGGACATACCCCTTAGCTCTGGGACTAGTCTTGTTGCAAACCTTTGCACTTTCTCTAGCTTCTTTATGTGCTTGGCTAGGTGTGGGTTCCAAACTGGTGCTGCATACTCCAGTATGGGCCTAACGTACACAGTGTACAGGGTCCTGAACAATTCTTTATTAAGATATCAGAATGCTGTTCTTAGGTTTGCTAGGCGCACATATGCTGCAGCAGTTATTTGGTTGATGTGCGCCTCAGGAGATGTGCCTGGTGTTATACTCACCCCAAGATCTTTTTCCTTGATTGAGGTTTGTAGTCTCTGGCCCCCTAGACTGTACTCCGTCTGCGGTCTTCTTTGTCCTTCCCCAATCTTCATGACTTTGCACTTGGTGGGCTTGAACTCCAGGAGCCAATTGCTGGACCAGGCTTGCAGCCTGTCCAGATCCCTTTGTAGTTCTGCCTGATCCTCGTCCGATTGAATTCTTCTCATCAACTTCACATCATCTGCAAACAGGGACACTTCGGAGTCTATTCCTTCCGTCATGTCGTTCACAAATACCAGAAACAGCACCGGTCCTAGGACTGACCCCTGTGGAACCCCGCTCATCACCGGCGCCCACTCTGACACCTCGCCACGTATCATGACTCGCTGCTGTCTTCCTGACAGGTATTTCCTGATCCATTGTAGTGGCTTCCCTGTTACCCCTGCCTGGTCCTCCAGCTTCTGCACTAATCTCTTGTGTGGAACTGTGTCAAAGTGGAAACTATGTGTATGCCCTTCCTCTCAAGTTACCATTTGCCAGTTTCACTCTCTCCTAGCCTCATGCGCCCTATTTATACTTTTTCTTAAAACAATGTATGGAGTCTAACTCCACCATTTCTTGGTCAAGGTCATTCCACTTCTCCACCACCCTGAGACTGAAGAAATATACTCCTGGCATCCTTGTCTCTCAAACAGCCTATCCCTATCTGCCCTATAAATTCCCCTGTGTATTTTGTTAATCATATCTCCCCTGGTCCTTCTGTCCTCCAGGGTCATTTGGTTTAAATCCCTTACACTCTCTTTGTAGATCATGCCCCTTAGCTCTGGAACTAGCCTCGTTGTTACTTCTGCATTTTCATCAGTTTCTTAACATGCTTCCTCAGGTGTGGGTTCCATACTGGTGCTGCATACTCCAAGATGAGCCTGATAATATGTTGGTATAAAGCAGCCTGAATGACTCTTGAGATTGCTGAAGGTCACTCAGTGTTTGCATTTAGTCTTTGGCTAGATAGTACCTACACACACATATGCAATGTGGGGATCTGGGGATATTGTGCTAGTGAACTGCACTTGTTGATACTTGTGTGGGTCTACAAAGTTTTGTGTTATATCTTTTATATGATTATTCCAAGGAAGGGAAAGGAACCTCCAATTCCTTGGCTCAAGAGTCCTTTTCCAGCATCAAGACACCCTTTGGGCCTATGAAATATGAGGTAAATCAAATATAAGGGAAAAGATGACAGCTGTAATGTTAAGGTCTGTGGAAACAAAGGAGTTTACCAATACGTACGTATATGGAAAAGGATAATACTATATATAAGTATTATCACTTCTGTATGAGTGTGAGGCATGATTTTTTAATGTTGCAGTAAGAAGGAGACAGTAGAGTTGTCATGTTTGAGACCAGTTTGTCATGTGAATGTTGTGGTATGAAAGGTATAATTTAGTTTTAGGAGCTATCAAGTCTAGTCATTTAGAAAGGATTGAGCAACATTTTTTTTTGTTGTAACACACCAGCTATCTCCCTCTAAAACAGGGCAACTCAAAAAAATAGGAACACTTTGATAACGTTTTTCTTCTTTTTACATTTTTATACAAAAGGGGTTACTAGCCACTTGCTCCCAGCATTTTAGTTGCCTCTTATGACACACATGGCTTATGGAGGGATTCTTTTCCACTTCTCAATGAAGATAAAGCAAGATAGGTTTATCTGGAAAGTTTACAAGTCTGAGGTAGCTGCAAGATGTAGTTGATGCCCCAAAGAGCTGGAAAAAGGATGTGAAGATTGTTTCAAGAGGTAGGGGATGCTTGATCAGCCAGCAAGCATGTGTTTTACTACTAGGTCAGATTTAAAGGAGTCAGCTGGTTTTGGGGACTTTACAGAGAATCAAACTTAAACTCTGGGAAAGGGTAGAGTTTTCCTTTGAAGATTGAGACACTTATGCAACATATGGGAATCTTTATTAAGGAAACGGTTTTGCCGCTCAATGGCTTCTTCGGTCCAATACAAAGCAGAGAGGGGTAAGGAGAGGAGTTTGAGGTAATCAGTCCCTCAGCCTGGAATTGATGTGTTCAGTTCATCACTCTTGTAGAAAATACAGCATATGGCCAGAGAGGTGGCTTATATACTGTAGACAGGCGAGTCGAAGCAGGAGGCGGGATCACAGTGGAACTATCCACTAGTGTAAGTAGGTCTACAGTATATAAGCCACCTCTCTGGACATATGCTGTACTCTCTATAAGAGTGATGGACTGAACACATCAATTCCAGGCTGAGGGACTGATTACCTCAAATGCCTCCTCTCCTTATCCCTCTCTGCTTTGTATTGGACTGAAGAAGTCACTATGTGGTGAAATGTTTCCTTAATAAAGATTCTCATATGTTGCACAAGTGTCTCAATCTTCAACTTGTCGGTTTTCAAACCATTTATCACAGCATTTTCCTTTGTTTGTTGAACAAATGAACGAACTTATATGACACTGATGATGTACTCTGAGCAGTTTGAAAAGCTTATGGTACTCTGTCTCATTTAAAACTAGTAATTGTCACATCCACTAATTATGAGACTTTATCAAACCATGCCACAGGTGGGGATAGAACCCGCGATCAGCGAGTCACAAAACGTCAGACCGACGCGCTAGCCACGGTCTGGAGTTTTATGACTCTGATCGCGGGTTTTATCCCTGCCCGTGGCGTGGTTTGTTTGCAATCATGTCATTACGAATTCATGAGTCATGAGACTTTATGATTCATTTTCATATTTTTTTTTTCTCAACAAGTCGGCCGTCTCCCACCGACCCAAAAAGAAAGAAAATCCCCAAAAAGAAAATGCTTTCATCATCATTCAACACTTTCACCTCACTCATACATAATCACTGTCTTTGCAGTTTAGAAGTCCCTCCAAACTGCCAATATCCGAAACCCCTCCACGGTTTTCTTCTTTTTCTTTTTAGTAAGCTGTACGGGAAAAGGGGTTACTAGCCCAATGTTCCCGACATTTTAGTTGACTTTTTTCAACACTCATGGCTTACATAGGAAAGATTCTTATTCCACTTCCCCATGGATATAAAAGGAAAAAGAATAAGAATAATAACTATTAACATAAAATCAAAGAAAACTCAGATGAGTGTGTATACATAAACGTGTATATGCATGTTAGTTACCATTTTGTCCTAGGCAAAAAAAAAAAAACGTCAATTAGACACTAGGCCTGTTGTATGTATGTGTGTGTGTGTGTGTGTAACGAAACACTTCAAAATGTTTCGGCCCCGCCGGGAATTGAACCCGGGCCCTCCGTGCGTGAAGCAAGAGCGCTAGCCACCATGCCATCGGGGCGTAGTGTGAAGTGTGACCTAAGTGTAAGTAGTAAGATGTACCTGAAATCTTACATGTTTATGAGACAGAAAAAAAGACACCAGCAATCCTACCATCATGTAAAAGAAAATACAGGCTTCCTTTTTGCACTCACTTGGTATGACGGTAGTACCTCCCTGAGTGGTTGCTGTCTACCAACCTACTACATCCCTATATTTTCATATTCTTCTTCTTTCTTTCAACACGTCGGCCGTTTCCCACCGAAGCAGGGTGGCCCAAAAGAAAAAACGAAAGTTTCTCCTTTTACATTTAGTAATATATACAGGAGAAGGGGTTACTAGCCCCTTGCACCCGGCATTTTAGTCGCCTCTTACGACACGCATGGTCTACGGAGGAAGAATTATGTTCCACTTCCCCATGGAGATAAGAGGAAATAAGAACAAGAACTAGTAAGAAAATAGAAGAAAACCCAGAGGGGTGTGTATATACATATGCTTGTACATGAATGTGTAGTGTGACCTAAGTGTAAGTAGAAGTAACAAGACATACCTGAAATTTTGCATGTTTATGAGACAGAAAAAAGACACCAGCAATCCTACCATCATGTAAAACAAATACAGGCTTTCGTTTTACACTCACTTGGCAGGACGGTAGTACCTCCCTGGGCGGTTGCTGTCTACCAACCTACTACCGAATTATTTTCATATTATATATACTAAATTAAAAGTTTAGTGTAAAATATGCATACTGTACTTACCATTTTATTCATATTCAGGTGTTGCTTTGGAATCTTATAACCCATTTGTGAAAATAGCAACGAAAGATTTTTTACATCAATTTCAGATCCTTCACGACTAGTATGCTGATTCTCTAAAAAGTCCTTGTAATTTGCCATAAAAACCAGTCCCCGGGGCATGGTGAGATTCCTGTAGACCTGAAACAAGAAGAGTATCAGAGTTGGCTCAATTAATTGTTTATCTAAAATGCACAGATAAAATTTAAGTAATAAATTAGTTTGAATCCTCTTTTCTTTATCTTCCATTACAGCATAGTGGTTCATAGATTTTAATGTTGGAAACCCTGACATTGGCAGTCATATATATATAAAACAAAGTAGAGGTGCACAAAATAAGCTGGCTGATCTGTGAAAATTACTGTACAAAGAAATGAACATGCAATAAATGTATGGCTGCAGCATAAATATTTATATAGTATCCTAATGGCAGCTGATTTTTTGCAAAAAGCATGGGTTGCAAATGCTGCAGCGAGGAGGAGGCTGGAGGCAGTGGAGATGTCCTGTCTAAGGGCAATGTGTGGTGTAAATATTATGCAGAAAATTCGGAATGTGGAAATTAGGAGAAGGTGTGGAGTTACTAAAAGTATTTGTCAGAGGGCTGAAGAGGGGTTGTTGAGGTGGTTTGGTCATTTAGAGAGAATGGATCAAAGTAGAATGACTTGGAGAGCGTATAAATCTGTAGGGGAAGGAAGGCGGGGTAGGGGTCGTCCTAGAAAAGGTTGGAGGGAAGGGGTAAAGGAGGTTTTGTGGGCGAGGGGCTTGGACTTCTAGCAAGCATGTGTGAGCATGTTAGATAGGAGTGAATGGAGACGAATGGTTTTTGGGACATGACGATCTGTTGGAGTGTGAGCAGGGTAACATTTTGTGAAGGGATTCAGGGAAACCAGTTAATTGATTTAGTTGGACTTGAGTCCTGGAAATGGGAAGTACAATGCCTGCACTTTAAAGGAGGGGTCTGAGATAGTGACAGCTGGGAGGGACTTTTCTCAGCTGTCGTATCTGAGCTCCTCTGCAAAGACAGTGATTATGTATGAGTGTGGTGAAAGTGTTGAATGATGATGAAAGTATTTTCTTTTTGGGGATTTTCTTTCTTTTTGGGTCACCCTGCCTCGGTGGGAGACGGCCGACTTGTTGAAAAAAAAAAAAAATTAAAATTCACTAAGCTGATTATTTTTTTTTAACACATTGGCTGTTTCCCTCGGAGGCAGGGTGATCCAAAACCGAAGAAATACTTTCATCACTTACTCACTCACTCAGTGGCATGCAACAACTGCTTTACTGATTTATGCCATATGAAAAAATCAAAGTATCACATTGTGTCTTATTACTTTTTAGGTTCTAAGAATGTTTAAACTGTAGATAATGCAGCAGTAAGCTTTGTAATTATTATGATTTAGGCATAAATAAGATGCTTGATTTACAGTGCAATTATCACAAGATTTTATGCATTATTACTTAGAAAGAGACACGATCTTAAAACAACAATTTTATATTGGTTATATGGTTCTGGGGATCACCTTCCCAACAATCCAGTCTCAGATTAGGCCTTCTAACTAGTATTGAGAAACACACATGAAAATAAAGATACAAGTACTCTATACTAACTGTAAGTAAAAGTTTATAAGATTTGACTGCATCATACATGTTCATGAGACTGGTAGAAAAGACTAGTAATCGTGCCAGAATACAAAACAAGCTTCCATTGCACAATCATATGTTGGGCCAGTAGTACCTCCCTAAATAGTTGTGTCTGCCATCCTACTACCTGATATGCAATAGCAGTTTTCACAAATGTAGTTTCAAGACAAGACAATGCTACTAGTTTTGGCAGAGTTTGGAAGAATACTGTAGTTAAAAGTAAATGTATGAGAGGTGATAATAATAATAATATTTATTTAGACATGGTACAATGATACATAGGTAGACATATTTTTTTTTTTTTTTTCAACAAGTCGGCCGTCTCCCACCGAGGCAGGGTGACCCAAAAAGAAAGAAAATCCCCAAAAAGAAAATACTTTCATCATCATTCAACACTTTCACCACACTCATACATAATCACTGTCTTTGCAGAGGAGCTCAGATACGACAGCTGAGAATAGTTCCTCCCAGCTGTCACTATCTCAGACCCCTCCTTTAAAGTGCAGGCATTGTACTTCCCATTTCCAGGACTTAAGTCCAACTAAATCAATTAACTGGTTTCCCTGAATCCCTTCACAAAATTTTACCCTGCTCACACTCCAACAGATCGTCATGTCCCAAAAACCATTCGTCTCCATTCACTCCTATCTAACACGCTCATACATGCTTGCTGGAAGTCCAAGCCCCTCGTCCACAAAACCTCCTTTACCCCTTCCCTCCAACCTTTTCTAGGACGACCCCTACCCCGCAAACATGATATATAGGTATAAATGAGATGTACATGCCAAAAGCCCCTAATATGCTGTGCATTGCAGGCATTCTTAGGACTATTTAATAGTAGACTACATGGTAAAAAATTAGGGTTGATAATTTATAAAATAAGTATAATTGTGTATCTAAGTTATAAAGTTTGAATATAAGTTGAACATAATAATTTATTAATTGTAGCAATGCAACTAATTGAGTGAGATAACAATTTAAAACAATTAATTACATTGCAGTTACAGTTTACGTGGTCATTATAATGTACTAAATGTTATAGAAACAGTTAGCTTAGTATGTATTATTCATAACAGGTTTTTACATTTAAGTGATTAATCAGGTTTTTACATTTAAGTGATTATTCTACTTTGTTGGGAATCTTTTATATTGAGTATTTAGGTTTGGGTGAGAAGGTGGTTTTTTAGCATTGCTTTGAATTGGGGTACAGGCAGGGTTTCTTTGGCAATAACAGGTAATGAATTCCAAATTTTCGTGCCTTTTATATGCATTGAGTTTTTACATAGTGTTAGATGGACACGGGGAACATCGAGGAGTGATCTGTGTCTAGTGTTATGGTCATGTGTCCTGTTAAAATTGGTAAGGAGAAGTTTGAGTGGTGGGTTAATATTTGCATAGAGTGTTCTATGTATGTAATAGGCACAGTAAAAAGTATGAATGTCTTGTATGGTGAGTAAGTTTAGGTTTTTGAATATTGGTGGAGTATGTTGTCTGGAGTGTGAATTTGTTATCATTCTAACTGCTGCCTTTTGTTGTGTTATTAGTGGTCTGAGATGAGTTATTGATGTAGAGCCCCATGCGCAGATTCCATAGGTAAGGTAGGGGTAAATGAGTGAGTGATATAGGGTAAGGAGAGCTGGTTGTGGAACATAGTACCGTATCATGGATAGTATTCCCACGGTCTTTGAGACTTTCTTGGAAATTTGTTGTATATGTGATGGAAATTTGAGGCCACGGTCAAGATGGATTCCTAAGAATTTTCCCTCTGTGAGTTTTGTGATAGGGGACCCGTTTATCATTATGTTAAGTGGTGCATTTGTAGCTCTGTTCCCAAACTGGATAAAATAGGTTTTATCAATATTGAGAGTAAGTTTGTTAGTCATCATCCAGGTAGATATTTTCTGCAATTCAGTATTTACAGTGTTGGCTAGTATGTCTGGGCTTGGGTGCGAGATAACGTATGTAGTGTCATCTGCAAATAGTATGGGTTTGAGTAGTTGAGATGCATTTGGTAAGTCGTTAATGTAAACGAGAAAGAGAAGTGGGCCAAGAACACTTCCCTGTGGGACACATACTGTAATAGTTTGCGCGGTAGAGCTAGCTCCATTTGTGTACACATATTGGTTTCTGTTGCTAAGGTATGATTTTAGGTAGTTGAAGGAGTGCCCTCTTATACCATAGTGTGATAATTTTAGGTGTAACAGATCATGGTCAACTGTATCAAAAGCTTTTCGTAAATCAATGAAGATTCCCACTGGGATTTCTTTTTTCTCAAGAGCGGTGTAAATTACTTCTAACGTGTATAATGGCATCATTTGTATTTTTATTAGGCCTGAATCCAAATTGACAGTGGTTGAGTACGTTGTTGGAGGTGAGGTAGGAATATATTTGTCTATGAATTAATTTTTCAAAGATTTTGGAGAGAAGGGGTAAGTTAGATATTGGCCTGTAGTTATTCAGGTCTGTTTGAATAAGTATAAAAAAAAGTATGTATAGTTAAAGAAAAATTAGATATTAGATTGGAAGGAAGAAATATGGGAAGAAGAGACTGCATTTAGATAATGTACAGTACATTAAAATGAATGCACTGTACATTCATATGGTCCATAACTTGGCTTGCCCTTAGATGTCTCCCCTTCCCAGCCTCTAACTTGACCTAATTTCTAGTTCCCTCACATTTTCTTTCTCACCCCTAAATTGATAATGGTCCAGGATGGACTGAAATGTCATCCGTTGTCCATTTTGAATTTGTAAGTTAACTGTGTACTGTTGCGGCTCAAGTACTGCAAAGTGGACTATGCTTTTTCATCACAGAAGCTTTAAATATATTTATACAGTGAATTTTGACACTAGCTAACTAGACTGCATGGTATCAGTTAACTACAGCTGTAATTAAATCAAACTTGCCTAAAGGAAAAAATTTAAGCAAATAAACTTACTGATGATTGATCCAAATGTTGGCCACCAGCTTCCTGATAAGGAATCACTCTTATTTTCAATGGTTCTCCTGGGTTACTATTCATGGTACCATCATACTCTGGCATCTCCAGTGTTCTGGCTGGAGGACAAGGAAGTGAAGGCAGCTGACCTGGCCGTCCAATATGTAAGTGTGGCAAGCGTTGCAGATCGTCTAATACATCACAATCCCCACTTGAAAGATAAAATTGACTGACAAAAAACACAAAGTATATATGTTCAGATTATCTTAATATAAAGCACAGTATAAACAAGCACTATATAAAGGATAAAAGAAAAGATTTTTTTTAACACAATGGCTATCTTCCACTAAGGTAGGGGTGACCCCCCAAAAGAAAGAGAAAACACATTCACCATCATTTACTCAATTGCTGTCTTACCAAAAGCATGCTGACATCACAGTTCAGATGGTCCTCTGAACTGCAACATCCCTTCCCCTCCTTCAGAACAGGTATTTCTCATCTCCAGATCTCAAGTCTGGCTATCCCATTTCTCTTCATCAATATTACCTTGATCAAACTCAAGTAGCTCATGTCATAAACACCCATACCTCCACTCATTTTGATCCCACGTACTCACACAGGGCCCTAGCACTCGAAACCTCCTTCACTTCCTCCTTCCATTCCTTCCTGGTATGTCCCCTACCACTTCTTCCCTCAACCACAGGTTTACATACCCTCCTAGTGTTATGTATTATTAATACAGGTCGGCCATCGGCAATCAGTCATCCGGTTCCATCAGTTATCCGGCACTAATTTCGACTAGCATAATTTCAAATTTCCAGGGTCGCCACACCAACCTGCTGTTACTGTTTGGTGGTGCTACTTGCTGCATAAGTCATTCAAATTTCTTTTTCTCCATTTATTGTTATAACCTGCTTATTTTTAGCCCTAGCCATGGTTCCAACAAATAAAAGAAATGCTTCTCGTTGTGTAAAGCACATACACAGTACATTGTCCATAAAAGATAAGGTGGCTTTGAAGCCACTGTCGGTTACCATGAGCTCAGTCTCGTGATGCAGGGGAATATGCTTTATTATTATTCTAATATCAATACTACGGCTTATTTACCTATCACAATTGATCTAATATGACATAATAAACAATATAAATAACATAAAAACATGGTAAATACTCCAGAATGAATAATATTTGACATAATACCGAGCGGTTCAACAAAGGTATGAAGAGGATATGGGATACAAGTACCATCCTCCCATCCCTATCTTGGGGGCTTATATTAGAGAAAACGGAGTGTTGCACAGGACTGTGATATACACTCATAATGCACCATAAAACTGAAACAAAAAAAGCTATTTTCTCTACATAGATTATCATACATAGCAGCATATGTTTAGAGAACCTAGGATAACCCAAAAAAGTTAGACAAAGTAACTTATTTCTATTGAGGTCCTTAAAGACCATCATGTAGTCGATGGGTTTTAATGCATAATAAACCAGCTAGCCATTTTGTATAACAAACCAGAAACAAGAACAGATCTTACAAGAACCCTTGCAAGATCTGTTCTTGCAAGAGTTGCACTGAAGCGAAGGTTCATTGAAATGCTTGTATAAACCTTGCTGAATTTAAACAGCACTACAGAAGGAATACTAGCGAAATAGCTATGAGTTTGGTAGACTGGAACAATGGAATGGGCCAAAAATAGAGTGTAAATTGGGTAATCCGGCAAAGTCACTAATCCAGCACCCTACAGGTCCCGATGATGCTGGATTTGTGATGGCCGACCTGTACTATACATGAAGGAATATGTAATGTAATTTTTTGTTACTATTTAAAATGTCTTATTTTGTTATGTTTGTATGGTTCATAGAGTTGACTGATATTATGACAATTTTTTTTATACTGTTAATAGTCTTATGAAGGCCACAATTTGGAGAGGAAATTTTAGAAACTACATATTTTAGTTCATTTTGAACAACTATAAGTCCTGACTTGATAATGGTCCAGAAAAACATAATGAATTACCTTTCCAAACACATGTAAGTAGTAGAAAATGACATTACCTGAGATTACTGTTGTACTCCTCATAGCTCAATGGATCAAGTACCGCTACCAGCTCACCCAGACCCAACTGCATTAATACTTTCATAAGGGTTTTAAATGTTCCCTCTCCACGTGTCGTAAGATAATCCAATAAGTGTCTAATCTTCATAGTTTTGGTGGTTTCAAGATTCTGTAGATAAAAGTTTAAAAGTTATTTTTTTTTTTATTAACACATTGGCCATTTCCCACCAAGGAAGGGTAACCCAAAAAAGAAGAAACTTTCATCATCATTCACTCCATCACTGTCTTGCCAAAAGCACACCTACACTACAGTTATAAAACTGCAACTTATCAACACCCCTCCTTCAGAGTGGAGACACTGTACTTCCTACCTCCAGGACTCAAGTCCGTCCTGCCGGTTTCCCTGAATCCCTTCAGAAATGTTACCGTGCTCACACTCTAACAGCACATCAAGTGCTATTGGAGTGTGAGCAATTAATTGAAAACACACTATGAGATTCCACTCTCCTTAATTAAGAACCCTAATTCCCACCCTCCTGGTTTATCACCCTGAAAAAATTATCACTTTCATCTATGAGAATTAAGTTTCTGACTGAAAAACCTTAATATATTTTTTACCTATGTTCACATTATTTTAATGTTCTTATTTGATATACAGTACAGCAGACCCAAACAGCTCAATATATTAACCATGAGTTCAAGCCTCGCCTGTGGTATGGTTTGTTTGCAATCATGTCATTACGATTTCATGAGTCAGCTAAATATATTAGCAGTCTGGTCCTCAAGTACTACACAAGTGGGAACTGCATCAGATTTCCAGTACTAAGAAATAATTACAAGACGAAGTACAATGGACCCTCGGTTTTCGTTGAAAATTCTTTCCAGAATGCTGTTCAAGTGCCGTTACCAAACAAATTTGTTCCCATAAGTACAAATGTAAGTTAGATTAGTCGTTTCAGACCCCCAAAAATACACTTACAAAAGCTCTTACAAAAATACACTTACATAATTGTTCGAGTTTGGAGGTGAACGAAAACCGAGGGTCCACTATACGTACTTTGGACATGAACTCATTTGCACCAAAGAAAGTTACAAGGTTCCAAGACTTGCTTTTACACTTGCTTATTTTTTTTTCAATACACCGGCCATCTCCCACTGAGGCAGGGTGACCTGAAGAAGAAAACTATAAAGCTTTTCTTCTTTTTGGCATTGTCATTTTTACAGAAGGGGGTTACTAGCCCCTTGCTCCCGGCATTTTACTCGCCTCCTATGACATGCACGGCTCACGTACTCTACTGAAAGAACTAGTGCCATGCATCTTAAAATTAAACATATACAGTATGGTAATTTTTCATTGTGCCATCAAGTTCTTTCAACCTTAGGTACATGTACAGCCTCTTCCTTTCCAAAGAACTTGTTTACATGAAGAGCACAAGTGTCACACCATACTAACCTGGAAGCTCTCGGCCACCTCTGGGGTCAAGACACCCTCCTCTTTAAGCTCGTAGATGACATGTCCTGTCATTTGTGCTTCTACCACTGTCTGAGCAATAATTGACTTATGCTCCTTCAGGGTCCTTTTTTCTTTTTCATCCATTGTCTTACTGTACCTTCAAGCCCTTAAATAAAGAAAAAAGGACAGGTTTTATTGTGATTGTTGTCTTGTACATCAAGAATTCATTAATATAAATTAGAAGTAATTACTTTATGAACAAACATGATGAAACTATGTAGTGTCTTAGATATGCATAACTGTGCATTATAAAAAAGATACAGTACTGGAAACCTTGACTACAGTTACAGAAATCAGGAGGAAAGAAAGACAACATGAAGTAAAAATAAAAATATACACTAAACATTGAGAAAATTAGTGTTATGTATGGAACTGTATATTAAGTAACATACTGAATACGTATTACCATGACCTACCAAACAAAAGAGTATCATTGGGCACAATGAGGTAATTAACCCACAATCTGTATGACCATGTTGAGGTACAGTAATAATTAACTCTGATTTTGACTTTGTTCTCAAATTTTAAGCCTCTAAATTAATAATTTATTCCTAAATTATGACGTTGGATTAGTAAAAAAAGTCTAAAGTACCTCATAAAAAAAAGATAATAAAGTACCTCATTTTTAAGCAAATATTAAGGCAGTTGTGGTGTACTGTTTAAAAACGATTACTGTAATTAAAAAGAATAAGGTCTATGGCTAAATTTGAATCACAGCTCCCTGTATTGAGAATCCATTTAAGGGATGATGAAACTCACAACAGATACATACCAGTAATTTCTCCAACAACTTTTTTTAACACACCAGTTGTCTCCCACCGAAGCAGGTGACCCAAACAAGAAGAAACCTTTCACCATCACTCACGCCATCACTGTCTTGCCAGAGGCACACTGAAACTACAGTCCAGATGCCACTCTAAACTGTAAATATCTCCACCCCTCCTTTAGAGTGAAGGCACTGTACTTCCCACCACCAGCACTGCTACACAGGTTGAAAGTGAACAAAGATAAGAGTAAGGTGATGAAGGTATCAAATGATTTAAATAAAGAAAAATTGGATATCACATTGGAGAGAGGGATACCTGGAGTATACCTGGAGAGAGGGATACCTGGAGTATACCTGGAGAGAATTCCAGGGGTCAATGCCCCTGCGGCTTGGTCTGTGACCAGGCCTCATGTTGGATCAGAGCCTGATCAACCAGGCTGTTACTGCTGGCCGCACGCAGTCCAACGTACGAACCACACCCTGGCTGGTCAGGTACCGACTTTAGGTGCCTGTCCAGTGCATGCTTGAAGACAGCCAGGGGTTTGTTGGTAATCCCCCTGATGTATGCTGGGAGGCAGTTGAACAGTCTTGGGCCCCTGACACTTACTGTGCTGTCTCTCAACGTGCTAGTGGCAACCCTGCCACTAGCAGGTAGTTGACGTGTCAGCGGATGGGTTTATAAAGGATGAGGTTAACCATAGAATTGATGAAGGAAAAAAGGTGAGTGGTGCATTGAGGTATCTGTGGAGACAAAAAATGTTATCTATGGAGGCAAAGAAAGAAGGGAATGTATGAAAGTATAGTGGTACGAACACTCTTATATGGGTGTGAAGATTGGGTTGTAAATGCTGCAGCGAGGCGGAGGCTGGAGGCAGTGGAGATGTCCTGTCTAAGGGCAATGTGTGGTGTAAATATTATGAAGAGAATTCGGAATGTGGAAATTAGGAGGAGGTGTGGAGTTACTAAAAGTATTAGTCAGAGGGCTGAAGAGGGGTTGTTGAGGTGGTTTGGTCATTTAGAGAGAATGGATCAAAGTAGAATGACTTGGAGATCGTATAAATCTGTAGGGGAAGGAAGGAGGGGTAGGAGGCGTCCTCGAAAAGGTTGGAGGGAGGGGGTAAAGGAGGTTTTGTGGGTGAGGGGCTTGGACTTCCAGCAAGTGTGTGTGAGCGTGTTAGATAGGAGTGAATGGAGACGAATGATTTTTGGGACCTGACGAGCTGTTGGAGTGTGAGCAGGGTAATATTTTGTGAAGGGATTCAGGGAAACCGGTTATTATAAATTTAGCCGGACTTGAGTCCTGGAAATGGGAAGTACAATGCCTGCACTTTAAAGGAGAGGTCTGGGATAGTGACAGTTTGGAGGGACTATTCTAAACTGTAGTATCTGAGTGCCTCTGCAAAGACAGTGATTATGTATGAGTGAGGTGAAAGTGTTGAATGATGATGAAAGTATTTTCTTTTTGGGGATTTTCTTTCTTTTTGGGTCACCCTGCCTCGGTGGGAGACAGCCGACTTGTTGAAAAAAAAAAAGTCTGCATGTGCCAATGATGCAAAAATTTGAAGCAAGAAATAAAAATAAATGTTAATCCCAAGGCTCAGTGCCTGTGGTTTGATCCCCAGCATGTTTCCTTACACCTGCTGCCCCTCTTCACCTAACAGTAAGTAGGTACCTGGGTGTTAGTCGACTGGTGTGGATCGCATCCTGGGGGAAGGGGGGATGAGGGAGGTGGAAGTATAACTTAGATAGTTCTAGACTTTGAAATGAGCTGAGGTAGGGGTGAGAAACTGATGGAAATTAACAAAAATAAATTTCATGCAATAAAAAGGGATTCAGGGAAACCGGCAGGCTGGACTTGGATTCCTGGAGATTGGAAGTACAGTGCAGGAGAGGTGTTAATGTTGCAGTTGTATAACTGTAGTGTAAGCATGCCTCTGGAAAGACAGTGATGGAGTGAATAATGGTGAAAGTTTTTCTTTTTTGAAACACCTTGCCTTGGTGGGAAACGGCCGATGTGTTAATAAAAATAAAAATTGATGAATACATAAAACTATGCAAGATACTGTTAACTGACCCCTTGACCTCACCTCAGTCTAGCATCAGACAACCATTACCATCTGAATAATTAATTTCCTTATTTCTTCTTCTTACCATGCAGTTTGCTTGGAAGTTTGATGCTTTCCAATAGCACAACAGAAGTTCCTATTAATTTACCTTGCTATAATTGTGTCAACTTGAGCCTGGGTATATGCTCCTTTAGTAAGTAATTCTATTTAGGCACAGGTACACATTAGTACAATTATCTCGCATAGTATAAATTACCTAGAATAACCCAAAAGTCACATGAAGTGACTAATTTCCATTGGGGTCCTTTAAAATGGTATCAAGGACCCCAATGGAAATAAGTCCCTTTGATTGACTTTTTTTGGGGGTTATCCTGTAATTTTCATGTATGTTAATATGTATGATAATTTGTACCTGTACCTAAAGAAACTTACTCACCTGGAGCTTGAGCACACTACATGGTGAGGACTATGACACATGTGCAACAGTTAGGTATCTATTGATGAAACGTTTCGCCTACACAGTAGGCTTCTTCAGTCAAATACAGAGGCAGCAGTAGTAGGGAAATAAAGATGATGTATCAGTCCATCAACCTTGGGGAAACAGTATCTGAGGTGGTCTGTCCCTTGATTTTGACTTTGACTTCTACCGCCAAGTCATTTTCAAAATGCATTTTGCACTAACAATTACAAACCTAAATGTAATTGTTTATTACCTTCAATATACTTTACTTAGGAAATAGTTCAGTCCAGCTGTGCGGAAAAAAATAACTGCCATGTTTGAAGCAGTAATAACTTAAATAAATTAATAAACAAATTTTTACCTATACTAATTTATTGGCAAGAACAAAATTAAAAGTGTAGCTACATTAAAAGTTACATTACCTTAGCAGAACTGAAACCAAGTGAGAGACACCAGATTCCTTTATGTTTCTTACCTCTCATGAGAGCAGCTACATATATATTTGAGGTTAAGAAATGGTATAAAACTTGGTAAGTCTGAGCAGAGCCTACTAGTCTTTTCTCCTGAAGTTCTCCTGAGATTCTCCTTTGTTGTAAACTTTGTGAGGCTGGTCAGCCTTCGTGCCTCGCTGTTGTCTAGTTGTTGTACCCATACACTCGCACCTAACTAATAATATTAATTCTTGCACACTGCAAACCCAATAACGCACACGTGCATGTCACTGGAAACCAGACAGTACTCTGAAACATAAAAAAAAATCGTCATACAGATCTTTAAAAACGAGGACAGGCAGGAAGGTTTAATTTCTAGGCCGGTGCCCTTGACCTACATATAAATCGACCTCGGCAATCATTAGTAGGGAAAAACGCACAATAATAAAAAAAAAGTACCATGCGTGTCTTATTTCACACTAGTCTTAGCTAACTATAACTTGTTTAGTCAAAAGAAGCTTGGGGCCCAGGTCTTGGATATTAAGAACATAAGAATGGAGGAACACTGCAGCAGGGCTATTGGCGCAAATTAGGCAGGTTCTTTGTGTAGCTTTAAATATAGGTTGAAAGGGTACATGAGTGGGTGTGAGTTAGACCTGCCTAGCATGACAAAATAGACCTGCTGCAGTGTCCCTTAATTCTTATGTGAACAGTAGTTTTGATGTTAAAAATGTCCACAATTATAACATCCATTACATATTTTTAAAAAAGCGTCTGAGTGTCGTTCCACGGCCGCCGAAAAGCTAAGTAGGCCTACAGTGTTCTCTTGGGAATAAATTACATTGAGGATCAGGTAGGATGGCCAGGAGAGGTCCCGACCTGGGTCTCCTTGCAGCAGGTAACCTGGCAGTGACTCCCCGTTGCTAGAGTGTCGGCACATCGTGTAATAATAATAATATAACAATATCTTGGTCTCTTGTAAGACGCATTGACTTAACTGGAGTTATAACAACATAAGAAAGAAGGAGCACTGCAGCAGGCCTACTGGCCCATGCTAGGCAAGTCCAGATTACATAATTTACTACAGTACATAAATCCATTGTAAACGAAATAAAAGTTTCAAATTATGTACGAGGCCTATACAAAAAACTTACTGTAGTAGGCTAACACTGAACCTTCACTCTCAAATCGCACACTTAACTGTGTGTGTGTGTGTGTGACACCTAGCCAGGTTACACCTCCATGACGCACACAACCAACATTAGTGGTGTTTGAATATGATAATGGTATACACAGTACCCACAGGTTGATGATTAACACACATGTGCAACAGTTAGGTGGCTTTATTGTTGAAACGTTTCGCCTTCACAGTAGGCTTCTTCAGTCAAATACAGAGGCAGCAGTGTAGTAGTGAAAAGATGTAATCAGGCTGAGGGACTGACCACCTCAAATACTATTTCTCTAAGGTTGATGGACTGATGAGTACATCATCTTTTCATCACTACACCTGCTGCCTCTGTATTTAACTGAAGAAGCCTACAGTGTGGGCGACACGTTTCAACAATAAGGATACCCAACTGTTGCACATGTGTCTTAAGAAACATAAGAAAGAAGGAACACTGCAGCAGGCCTACTGGCAGTTGTGAGGGCGTATTGGCATCCATTGATTTTTGATGACTATTAATAGCATTATCTATATACCCTGAGAAAAAAAATGTTACCCATAGATTCCGAACTGGTGTTGGTACTTCAGTAGAGTTGGATGAACAGGTATTGGTGCTTCCATAGACCTGGATGAACAGGTGTTGGAACCTAAATAGACTTGGATGAGCAGGTATTGGTATTTCAATAGACCTGGATGATAAATTAGACACATGTGCAACATTTGGATATCTTTAAGATAAGATAAGATTTCTTCGGATTTTTAACCCCGGAGGGTTAGCCACCCAGGATAACCCAAGAAAGTCAGTGTGTCATCGAGGACTGTGTCTTCTTTCCATTGGGGTCCTCAATCTTGTCCCCCAGGATGCGACCCCACCAGTCGACTAACACCCAGGTACCTATTTGCTGCTAGGTGAACATGACAACAGGTGTAAGGAAACACTTCGAAATGTTTCCACCCCGCCGGGAATCGAACCTGGGCCCTCCGTGTGTGAAGCGAGAGCTTTAGCCACCAGGCCACCGGGGCCACGTTTCGCCACACAGTGGCTTCATCAGTCCATACAAAGGAGAATGGCGAAGAACAGGAGGAGTTTGAAGTAATCAGTCCCTCAGCCTTGAGTCGATATAATCAGTTCATCAGTCTCAAGGCTGAGGTACTGATTACCTCAAACTCCTGTTCTTCACCATTCTCCTTTGTATGGACTGATGAAGCCACTGTGTGGCGAACCGTTTCCTCATTAAAGATATCCAAGTGTTGCACATGTGTCTAATTTATCAACTTGTCGGTTCTCTGAACCATTCATCTGCAAACCTGGATGAACAGGTGTTGAAACTTTAATAGATTTGGATGAACAGATATTGGTACTTCAATAGACTTGGATTAACAGATATTGGTACTTCAATAGACTTGGATTAACAGATATTGGTACTTCAATAGACTTGGATGAACATATATTGGTACTTCAATAGACTTGGATTAAAAGATATTGGTACTTCAATAGACTTGGATGAACAGATATTGGTACTTCAATAGACTTGGATGAACATATATTGGTACTGCAATAGACTTGGATGAACAGATATTGGTACTTCAATAGACTTGGATGAACAGATATTGGTACTTCAATAGACTTGGATGAACAGATATTGGTACTTCAATAGACTTGGATGAACAGATATTGGTACTTCAATAGACTTGGATGAACAGATATTGGTACTTCAATAGACTTGGATGAACAGATATTGGTACTTCAATAGACTTGGATGAACAGATATTGGTACTTCAATAGACTTGGATGAACAGATATTGGTACTTCAATAGACTTGGATGAACAGATATTGGTACTTCAATAGACTTGGATGAACAGATATTGGTACTTCAATAGACTTGGATGAACAGATATTGGTACTTCAATAGACTTGGATGAACAGATATTGGTACTTCAATAGACTTGGATGAACAGGTATTGGTACTTCAATAGACTTGGATGAACAGATATTGGAACCCACAAGATAATAGAAAACACTAATTGGCCTAGCAACATTTTTCGGTGAAAACATGAATAGTAAATGTATACCGAAAATCAATTAGTTTGTTTTATTTCATGATTCATACGGCGTCTCAGGGTAAGCAACCAGTTTCGACCCAAGCTTCAATTCCTTGGATCAAGAACCCTTCACTGGTGTCAAGGCACACCTCCTCCATTGAAGGGAATCGATTAGATAAATAAACAGATATGCGTTTGGAAAATTTCACTAGTTTTGTATATTTTCAAAAATGATTAATGAAATTCGTATTATTTTCTATTTATATATATATATATATATATATATATATATATATATAGTATATATATATATATATATATATATATATATATATATATATATATATATATATATATATATATATATATATATATATATATATATATAGTGTATAAAAGAAATTCATCATAAAGTTACAAATAAAGACAATGGATCAGGTCAGCAAACTAAGGAAGACAGCAGAGGGAAACAAGAGACTAGCTCCTTAAGGTTTACTATACTAATAGCAGGAGTGTAAGAAATAAGATAGATGAGTTAAGATTAATTGCAAGTGCAGGAAACATAGATATTATTGCTATAACAGAGACCTGGCTCAATCTGAAAGATAGAGAGTTGCCTTCTGAATGTCACAAGGCTATAAATTATTCCACACTGATAGGGTCAACAGGAAGGGTGGTGGAGTAGCAATGTACGTCAGAGACAATTTAAATTGTTGTGTTAGACATGATGTAAAAATTAGAAGCGTCAGCCACTGAATCTGTTTGGTTACAGCTTCTTGAGGGCCGTAAAACTTATCTTGGGTGTGATTTACAGGCCCCCAAATCTTGATAGGGAGTGCAGTAAACTTCTATGGGATGAAATTCGTAAGGCATCTACATATGAAAATGTTGTGCTAATGAGAGATTTCAACTTTAGACAAACTGACTGGGGCAA
>WNWK01017689.1:0-35000 GCA_009830355.1 Cherax destructor
CACCTCGTGGCACCACATGGTTGCACGAGACTGCAAAAAGCAGCACGAGCGGTCAGATTGAATTTGGCCACCGCAAGAACGGGTCATACGACTCTATTGGTCATGCGGCGCGAGGCGACGTAAATCAACATAGACATTACTTGTTCGCGTCCGTTATATCATTTAATCTCCACTAACGTCGGGAAATAAGATAAGAACTCTGTTCCAGCGCGTTTAGTGATTAACATCAACATTGCAGTATATTCAGAAGTGTGCGCAGCTTCAGACTGCAAAAAGGAGAAACGTAGAGACAATCGCAAGTGAACTCCATCGAAACAAGACGGTGATTCTTCAGCGGCATTCTACAATCAAGACAGCATTTCCGCCGTATATGGTGGAGCCAACACCATCGCTCAAAGTTACACGAGCAAGGTAAGAATTGGATGATCTGGTTAAAACAGGGAACTGCGCAGTTCTTGTATTCAAGAACATTCAATTTTTTACCTAGGGACGGCGGTTATGCGTGGACTTTTTAGTCCAAAACAGTGAGTAAAACGCCTTTCAGTCCATCTAAGACTGAAATATGGACATACGCTCCTTTGGGGCAATAATTATGTACTCATATGTGATATTTTTTCCATACAGCCCTGTGGAGAGTGTGGCAATATATGGATCCCCTGAGAAGGTGTTGGTGGTGGCTGCGACATCTTGGATTCATCCATCAGCTAAGTATTAGCGTAACATACAGTCCACGTTATCGTTGGTACCCATCCTCCACACTAGCAATACCACGGTAGATAGTAAACAAGGGGATGCCTCGAGAAATATTGAAGATAAATAACCAGAAACAACTGATGAAGGGGCAAAAAATTCGAAAATTGAGTTTACCATATTGAAAAATAGAGTAACTCTCTGGCTACACAATGGTACAAGAATAATAATAATAATAATAATATAATGATATATTATTTACTTCCAATGTACATCGTACTACGTCAATGGCCTAGTTTCCATTGATCATTTCAATAATAATAAATATAAGATATATTATTACTACAAGTACATGTATACAGGCCTAGCTGACATCAATGACATACTACTACATAGAAAGACCCTTGTTATGCTGAGCATTTCGGGCAGATTAGGTCAGTGTCCCAGGATGCGACTCACACCAGTCGACTAACACCCAGGTACCCATTTTACTGATTGGGAACATAGACAACAGGTGTAAAGAAACACGCCCAATGTTTCTACACTGGCTGGGAATCGAACCCAGGCCCTCGCTGTGAGAAGCGAGAGCTTTAGCCACCAGGCCACCAGGACATTCCTACAAGGAATTATGGTCGTTTATAACACACATGGTGAAGCCAACACCCGCAGGAGTTCGGCTGACATGTCGTGAATTTCGTATTTTTTTCCCGATTTTTTTCCTTAATTTCTTGTATTATTCCTACTTATATAATAATTGACGATTTGACATCATAACAGAGTGGGCGGAGCTTATACATAGTCTGGGAGCCAATCAGAAACCGTCTAGAACATTCGCTTGCATCAGCAGAAATTCCTGACTCAGGATAGCCAGGGAATATGCTTCATTATAACGCTATTATAAAGCTATTATCAATACTACGGCTTTTATATCTATCACAAAGAATGAATAATATGTGGCATAATATGATCGCCGACTCGGAGTATTATATTACTTCCCTGTGGATGGGTTTTCCTGGGGGGTTACCATGGGCCTACTAGTATTAAAGAAAACGGACAGGGCTAACTATGATATACACTCGTAATGCAAGATAACGCTGAGAAAAATGCTATTTTGCTCCGAAAAAAAAAAAAATTCTTGCGCGACCTTCCGCGTGGATTATCTGGGAAGTAAGTTATTCATCTATATATTGCTCAGTAATTGTTTATAATCATAGGAATGAAATGAAACTCACAGACAACATAAAAGAAATGGTGTTAATTAATGGTGATCACTGTTTTGAGATATCGTAATTAGTTTTTGATTTATGTGAGGGTAAAAGTCAGATATTTTCCAATATGTAAAAAATATACAAACTTTATTTTTTTTAAGAATGAAAATAGGGATAAATTACAGAAAGGTGATCATGATAGGCTCAGATTATCATTGTTTTCTGCGTAGGTGATGACAAAACAGCTTCAACAAGTCCCACTACCACAACCGAATTTTTTATATATGATGTTTGGTAAAAATTTGGTAAATATTTTTTTTCTCAGTTGTTTATTTGGCGATCTTTTTGAAACTTGATACAAACATACTAGAAAGGTGCTTCTTTACGTATAAAAAAAATGAAAGAAATCGAACGAAAAATAAAGAAAACAAATAATTAAAATGAGACAGGAAAACACGCACCAGTAGGGAATTCAATAGGGAACACAGTCACAAAAAAAAACAAGGCAAACACAAACCAGGCCTATGCAAATATTATTTACTTGGTATCTGCAGGCATGGAATATCTGGGAAAATAGATGGGACATGCAACTTTGACCACCCCAGAAAATGCCGTGCCCATATGACAACAAGAAAATGCAACCTCCCTTCCTGTAAGCTTTTCCACCCTGTAATGTGCCACTCATCAGTTCAGGAAAGACAGTGCTATAACTTATATTGCCAGGCACACCACCTAAAGGGTACAAGACGACACAGAACATCCAGACCATGGCAAAACCTGGGTAGCCACAGCCACTCCAGAGAGAGAGGTTTTTTAGCGCAAGGAAGAAAAAAAAGCTGGCAGGAAATAACAGAAATCGTACAACAACTGCAATCATTTCTGGAGTGGAACCACAGTCAATGGTCTCCACTCCAGAACAACAGATATTAGTGCCGGGAAAAAAAAAGACCCCCTCCCCATACCACCAATCCAACAACATTCATCTTTGCTAATATTCAGGGTCTAAAGCCAGCAACAAACAACAAGATACATTACATCCGTGGACTGCTTACAGAGTCAAATGCAATGTTTGCGGCTTTCACAGAGACTCACATAAGGGATCACTTGGACAATGAAATATGGATCCCGGGCTACAACCTATACAGATGTGACAGAGTGAACACGCAAAAAAAGGGGGGGGTTTCCTGTATATCACAGAGTCACTTATATGCAAATATATGCCACAGAACTTGATAGACGCAAACCTATCTGACATTATCCTGACGCCAAATAACTTCGAAGAGGTGATAAATGACATGCCCTTGCACTCCGGTGGCTCGGTGGCATGGTGGCTAAAGCTCTCGCTTCATACACGGAGGGCCCGCGTTCGCTTCCCTGCGGGTGGAAACATTTTGACGTGTTTCCTTACACCTGTTGTCATGTTCACCTAGCAGCAAATAGGTACCTGGGTGTTAGTCGACTGGTGTGGGTCGCATCCTGGGGGACAAGATTAAGAACCCCAATGGAAATAAGACAGACAGTCCTCGATGACGCACTGACTTTCTTGGGTTATCCTGGGTGGCTAACTCTCCGGGGTTAAAAATCCGAAGAAAATCTTATCTTATTTAATCTTATCTTATCCGCCCCAGGCCCAGACTCATGGAACTCCGTGTTCATCAAGAAATACAAGAAGCTCCTATCACGTGCTTTTAACATCCTATGGAGAGGGAGCATGGACACTGGGGTCGTCCCGCAGTTACTAAAAACATCAGACATAGCCCCACTCCACAAGGGTGGCAGTAAAGCAATAGCAAAGAACTACAGACCGATAGTACTAACATCTCATATCATAAAAATCTTTGAGAGGGTTCTAAGAAGCAAGATCGCCGCTCATCTAGATACTCATCAATTACACAACCCAGGGCAGCACGGGTTTAGAGAAGGTCGCTCCTGTCTGTCCCAACTACTGGACCACTACGACAAGGTCCTGGATGCTCTAGAGGACAAACAGAATGCAGATGTTATATACACAGACTTTGCAAAAGCCTTTGACAAGTGTGACCATGGTGTGATAGCACACAAAATGCGTGATAAAGGAATAACAGGAAAAGTTGGCAGATGGATCTATAATTTCCTAACAAATAGAACACAAAGAGTAGTAGTCAACAGAGTAAAGTCTGAGGCGTCTACGGTGAAAAGCTCTGATCCACAAGGCACAGTACTCGCTCCCATCTTGTTCCTCATCCTCATATCGGAATAGACAGGGATATAAACCACAGTGCTGTGTCTTCCTTTGCAGATGACACCCGAATCTGCATGACAGTGTCCACCATTGAAGACACTGCAAGACTCCAAGCAGACATAAACCAAATCTTTAAATTGGCTGAAGAAAACAATATGAAGTTCAATGATGAGAAATTTCAATTACTCTGATATGGAAAACGTGAGGAAATTAAAATTTCATCGGAGTATAAAACAAATTCCAACCACACAATAGAGCGAAAAACTAATGTCAAAGACCTGGGAGTGATCATGTCAGAGAATCTCACCTTCAAGGACCATAACACTGTAGCAATCGCATCTGCTAGAAAAATGACAGGATGGATAATGAGAACCTTCAAAACCAGTGATGCCAAGCCCATTATGACACTTTTCAGGTCGCTTGTTCTATCTAGGCTGGAATATTGCTGCACACTAACTGCACCTTTCAAGGCAGGTGAAATTGCTGACCTAGAAAATGTGCAGAGAACTTTCATTGCACGCATAACTGCGATAAACCACCTCAATTATTGGAAACGCTTGAAGTTCTTAAACCTGTACTCCCTAGAACGCAGGCGGGAGATATACATTATTATATACACTTGGAAAATCCTAGAGTCACTCCCTACGAAAGCACCACTACGAAAGTACCACTATGACCCCGCCTCCTCCTGCTTCGCCTCACCTGACTACAGAATATACGGCCCTATGCTGTACTTTCTACAAGATTGATGGACTGAACACATCGACTCCAGGCCGAGGGACTGATTATCTCAAACTCCTCCTCTACTTACACCTTTCTGCTTTGTATTGCACTGATGAAGCCACTGTGTGGCGAAACGTTTCCTTAATAAAGATTCCCATATGTTGCATAAGTGTCTCAATCTTCAACTCGTCGGTTTTCAAAACCATTTATCACACATAGTGGATACTGCTGACCTGTGATGACGCTTACAACTGCTGCAACTAGTGGATACTGCTGACCTGTCATGATGCTTACAACTGCTGCAACTAGTGTATACTGCTGACCTGTGATGACGCTTACAACTGCTGCAACTAGTGGATACTGCTGACCTGTGATGACGCTTACAACTGCTGCAACTAGTGTATACTGCTGACCTGTGATGACGCTTACAACTGCTGCAACTAGTGGATACTGCTGACCTGTCATGATGCTTACAATTGCTGCAACTAGTGGATACTGCTGACCTGTGATGATGCCTACAATTGCTGCAACTAGTGGATAATGCTGACCTGTGATGATGCTTACAACTGCTGAAACTAGTGGATACTGCTGACCTGTGATGATGCCTACAATTGCTGCAACTAGTGGATACTGCTGACCTGTGATGATGTTTCAACTGCTGCAACTAGTGGATACTGATGACCTGTGATGATGCTTACAATTGCTGCAACTAGTGGATAATGCTGACCTGTGATGATGCTTACAACTGCTGCAACTAGTGGATACTGCTGACCTGTGATGATGCCTACAATTGCTGCAACTAGTGGATAATGCTGACCTGTGATGATGCTTACAATTGCTGCAACTAGTGGATAATGCTGACCTGTGATGATGCTTACAACTGCTGCAACTAGTGGATACTGCTGACCTGTGATGATGCTTACAATTGCTGCAACTAGTGGATAATGCTGACCTGTGATGATGCTGACAACTGCTGCAACTAGTGGATAATGCTGACCTGTGATGATGCTTACAACTGCTGCAACTAGTGGATAATGCTGACCTGTGATGATGCTTACAACTGCTGCAACTAGTGGATAATGCTGACCTGTGATGATGCCTACAATTGCTGCAACTAGTGGATAATGCTGACCTGTGATGATGCTTACAACTGCTGAAACTAGTGGATACTGCTGACCTGTGATGATGCTTACAACTGCTGCAACTAGTGGATACTGCTGACCTGTGATGATGTTTCAACTGCTGCAACTAGTTGCACTTTACAGATCGCTTGTTCTATCTAGGCTGGAATATTGCTGCACACTAACGGCACCTTTCAAGGCGGGTGAAATTGCTGACCTTGAAAATGTGCAGAGAACCTTCACCGCACGCATAAGTGCGATAAACCACCTCAATTACTGGGAACGCTTGAAGTTCCTAAACCTGTACTCTCTAGAACGCAGGCGGGAGAGATACATTATTATATACACATGGAAAATTCTCGAGGGCCTAGTACCAAACTTGCACACAAAAATCACTCCCTACGAAAGCAAAAGACTCGGCAGGCGATGTAACATTCCCCCAATGAAGAGCAGGGGTGCCACTAGCACGTTGAGGGACAACACAATAAGTGTCAGGGGCCCAAGATTGTTCAACTGCCTCCCAGCATACATCAGGGGGATTACCAACAAGCCCCTGGCTGTCTTCAAGCAGGCACTGGACAGGCACCTCAAGTCGGTACCTGATCAGCCGGGCTGTGGTTCGTATGTTGGACTGCGTGCGCCCAGCAGTAACAGCCTGGTTGATCTGGCTCTGGTCCAACAGGAGGCCTGGTCACAGACCGGTCGGCGGGGGCGTTAACCCCTGGAATTCTCTCCAGGTAGACTCCAGGTAGTGGATACTGCTGACCTGTTATGATGCCTACAATTGCTGCAACTAGTGGATACTGCTGACCTGTGATGATGCTTACAACTGCTGCAACTAGTGGATAATGCTGACCTGTGATGATGCTTACAACTGCTGCAACTAGTGGATACTGCTGACCTGTGATGATGCTTACAATTGCTGCAACTAGTGGATACTGCTGACCTGTGATGATGTTTCAACTGCTGCAACTAGTGGATACTGCTGACCTGTGATGATGCTTACAACTGCTGCAACTAGTGGATACTGCTGACCTGTGATGATGCTTACAACTGCTGCAACTATTGGATAATGCTGACCTGTGATGATGTTTCAACTGCTGCAACTAGTGGATACTGCTGACCTGTGATGATGCTGACAACTGCTGCAACTAGTGGATAATGCTGACCTGTGATGATGCTTACAACTGCTGCAACTAGTGGATAATGCTGACCTGTGATGATGCTTACAACTGCTGCAACTAGTGGATAATGCTGACCTGTGATGATGCTTACAACTGCTGCAACTAGTGGATAATGCTGACCTGTGATGATGCTTACTACTGCTGCAACTAGTGGATACTGCTGACCTGTGATGATGCTTACAATTGCTGCAACTAGTGGATACTGCTGACCTGTGATGATGCTTACAATTGCTGCAACTAGTGGATAATGCTGACCTGTGATGATGCTGACAACTGCTGCAACTAGTGGATAATGCTGACCTGTGATGATGCTTACAACTGCTGCAACTAGTGGATAATGCTGACCTGTGATGATGCTTACAACTGCTGCAACTAGTGGATACTGCTGACCTGTGATGATGCTTACAACTGCTGCAACTAGTGGATAATGCTGACCTGTGATGATGCTTACAATTGCTGAAACTAGTGGATAATGGTGACCTGTGATGATGTTTCAACTGCTGCAACTAGTGGATACTGCTGACCTGTGATGATGCCTACAATTGCTGCAACTAGTGGATAATGCTGACCTGTGATTATGCCTACAATTGCTGCAACTAGTGGATAATGCTGACCTGTGATGATGCTTACAACTGCTGCAACTAGTGGATACTGCTGACCTGTGATGATGCTGACAATTGCTGCAACTAGTGGATAATGCTGACCTGTGATGATGCCTACAATTGCTGCAACTAGTGGATACTGCTGACCTGTGATGATGCTTACAACTGCTGCAACTAGTGGATACTGCTGACCTGTGATGATGTTTCAATTGCTGCAACTAGTGGATACTGCTGACCTGTGATGATGTTTCAACTGCTGCAACTAGTGGATACTGCTGACCTGTGATGACGCTTACAACTGCTGCAACTTGCTTCTTGTTCCAATGCATAACTCTCCATCTTCATGCCTTTCTTTATTCTAGATGATTACTCAGGAAATGAACAACTTGTAATGAGGATAATTTACTGAAAACCTTTTATTGAGGCTCAGGAAGTGAATATTTTGAAATTACTTCTCCACCTCTTCCACTGTTGCCACTATAAAAGTTACTTCTGTAAAATACAGAAAAAAAAAACTGCTGTGAAGATGAACGGTTGGTCAATGAAGATGTTCAAGCGCTGTACATATATATATATATATATATATATATATATATATATATATATATATATATATATATATATATATATATATATATATATATATATATATATATGCAAAAAGATCACAGTAAACAGGTGACATCACAATATGCAAGACAACCACTATGAAAAATTGTGCCTTACTAACGCAGATAAAATAAATGCAATAGTAATTACGAAAGAAATCGATTCTAAAGATAAAATGAATAACCTCCTAGATGATTTTGAAACTTATTCTAAACTTAGAAAGAATCCCTTAGAAACTGTTAACAGCAATTTCAATAAAACAATAAAGTAAAGATGAATTAATTAAAAAATTTACTTCCACTAATCCATCCTTACCTTGCATGTATGGATTAATAAAAACACACAAACCAGGTAATCCTGTTAGACCTATTATTAGCTCCATAGATTCAGTTTCTTATAAACTATCTAAATGGCTTGTTGATATTTTGAGCCCAATTGTTGGAAAAAAATCTAATTTTAATGTTAAAAACAACTTAGATTTAGTGGATAAATTAAGCACCTTGACTGACTTAAATTATTTCAATATGGTTAGTTTTGATGTTACTTCCTTGTTTACAAAAGTTCCAGTTGATGCTTTACTAAGTTTCTTATCTGAAGAACTTGTTAATTACGATTTACCATTGCCAGTTCCTACTATCATTAAACTTATTAAACTTTGTATTGTTGATGCAAAATTTGTATTTAATGATGAGTTTTACACTCAGAAGTTTGGTATGTCAATGGGAAATACTCTTTAACCTGTTCTTAGTAATTTATACATGGAATTTCTCGAAACAAGATTGCTTAACACAATCCTTCCCAATAGAGCTAAGTGGTATAGATATGTTGATGATATTTTGTGCCTTATGCCTAAGAATGTAGACATAAACCATTTTCTTGTTAAATTGAATAGCTTAGCTCATTCTATAAATTTTACTGTTGAATTTGAAGTAAATAACTCATTGCCTTTCCTAGACGTTTTAATTATTAAGGATAACATTAATTTTAAATTTAAAATTTACAGAAAAAATACAAATAATTGTTCCTATGTACACTATTACTCTTCACATCAAGATAGAGTTAAAGTGTCGGTTTTCTCTTCTATGTTTTTGAGAGCTTTACGTATTTGTAGTCCAGAGTTCATAGATGAAGAAATCTCTAAAATTTATGAAATAGCTAATGATTTAAAATACCCAAGAAACATAATTGATAAATCTTTTAAAATAGCTAGAAATACTTTTTACAATCCAAAAAGGGACAACCAACCTTATTCAACCAAAAATATGTTGGTTCTCCCTTACCATGAAAACTTGGTTGATATGCCTTCCTTTCTTAAGAATTTTAATATCAAAGTTGTATTTAAAAATCTTGATACAGTAAAAAGACTTTTGATAAAAAATTCCCCCCAAAATGCTGACGGATGTGTCTATAAGATTCCCTGTAAAATATGCGATAAAGTTTATTATGGTCAAACTGGTAAAAGTCTTGAACTAAGATTAAAACAACATAAATATAGCATTAGAACTGGACAAGATTCTAATGCTCTATTTATTCATGTGAGAGATTTTAACCATATAATTGATTTTCAAAATGCTGAGAAGGTTGTATCAAGCAAGTCCATGGTTGAGAGGAATATAATAGAATCATGTTTCATAAAAAGTAGTTTTGAAAATAATATGAATATTTCTTTTGGTTTATATAAATTTAATTAATTTATAATTAATAAAATTTGGAAAGAATTTAATGATAAATTGGACTAATCTTAATTCTTGGGAAGAGTTTCAGGTCCTTTCTTATGTTCCTCTTCACAGAGTCGTGAGATGTTACGCTACTGTGAGGTGTTGTCTTTGTTAGTGTGATGTGACTGTGAGGTGTAGTCTCGCCCCTTATATAAGCCCTTCTTGTCATGTTTCCTGTTATAGTTCCTTGATAATGTGAGTAGTCACGAAAGCACTTGAAATTCCTCTATTTTTCATAGTGGTTGTCTTGCATATATATATATATGTCGTGCCGATTAGGTAAAACTTGCGATTTTGGCTTAAATAGCAACACTCACCTTGCCATATAAGACAAGCGAAAATTTGTGTATGTAATAATTTCGCAAAAATCATTCTGAACCTAACGAAAAAAATATATTTCATTGTGTTTGTTTATTATTAAATTATTGTAAACGTATCTAAAATATATTTACTTGAGTAAGGCTAAATAAAATTGCTCTTGTTATAATAAGGTTAGGTAGGTTTTCAAAGTTTCTCTTGGTACAAAATTATAAATTTTTACATTAACATAAATGAAAAAAATATATCTTTAAACGTATAAGAGAAAATTTTAGAAAGGACTTAATTTCAAATGAGTTATTGCTAAATGACCAGTTTTACCTATTAAGCACGACATATATATATATATATATATATATATATATATATATATATATATATATATATATATATATATATATATATATATACATGTATATATATGCAATCAATCGCAGACGGGCGATCTTAACTATGCAAGACAAGCCACAGGGGGTTGGAAATTTTTAGCTCAAGTACTTTCACACTTCTCAGTGCGTCATCAGGAGCTTTGCAATGTTACATGAGAGCAACTAAAGCAGGGAGAGAGTTCTCTGAGTAGCGTAGTGCGTATGTGTCACAGTTCACGTTTACCCTTAGAGTTCTTCTATCATGCAGGAGGAGCCACATGTCTATGGTGCATCCAACAAAATAAGCAGACTCTTCGATGTCACTACCGCCCGCCTCCGGCTGGGTTACAAGTATCTTTGGCAGGTTAAATCACAACACCAGATGTAGACCAAACAAGATGTAAACTTTGCCAGTTGGATTATTGTCACACCCTGCGTCATTATGTACTGGAGTGCGATCAAATTAATGAATTCAGACACAACTCACTCAGAAATGTTCAAGATATGTCAAAGTATTTTATCCACAGTGGTATATTACAGACCATTCTGGAAAAATACCCTGACTTTGCTCCCTGTAAATAAAGCATTGACACGTGTGTGTGTGTGTGTGTGTGTGTATGTATGTGTATTGATTACCATTTTGTCCTATGCACATGTCGATTGAAAGTTGTGCCTGTTGTATGTGCGTGTGTGTGTGTGTGTATGTATATGTGTGTGCATGTGTAATATGTTCATGATTGTAACTATATATGAAGTGATTATGATTCATTACCTTTGTAACTTGTCATGATTGTAACCAGCTCTAGTTCATTACCTTTGTAACTTGTCATGAGAGTGACCAGCTCTACCTGGAGCTCATTACCTTTGTAACTTGTCATGATTGTGACCAGCTCTAGTTCATTACCTTTGTAACTTGTC
This sequence comes from Cherax destructor, assembly GCA_009830355.1. Taxonomy (NCBI): domain Eukaryota; kingdom Metazoa; phylum Arthropoda; class Malacostraca; order Decapoda; family Parastacidae; genus Cherax; species Cherax destructor. The sequence continues at coordinate 11,681 of WNWK01017689.1, forward strand.
ATGATTGTGACCAGCTCTAGTTCATTACCTTTGTAACATGTCATGATTGTGACCAGCTCTAGTTCATTACCTTTGTAACTTGTCATGATTGTGACCAGCTCTAGTTCATTACCTTTGTAACTTGTCATGAGAGTGACCAGCTCTACCTGGAGCTCATTACCTTTGTAACTTGTCATAATTGTGACCAGATCTAGTTCATTACCGCTGTAACTTGTTCAGCTATCAAAACTTTGGAGTCCAGTTAATGGACCAATTATGTACCTCTGTAATCTTTTGACTACCGCCCACAGGATGGGTATGGGGTGCATAATAAAGATATTAAACTAACTAAACCCTTAGAGTGTGGTCAGTGGTCGGTGCCACCCTTACCCTACCGCCATCCCCCTACTCCTCATATGGGGTAGGAGGGTTTCTGAGATGTCAAGTACGAAATTATGTGATATAATAGCCAGCTCCAAGCTTTCTCTAGTCGTTTATAACACGTCTTGTGGTTTGAGAAAATATGTTTCTAGTTGGATGATAAATGGTTTTGAAAACCGACGAGTTGAAGATTGAGACACTTATGCAACATATGGGAATCTTAATTAAGGAAACGTTTCGCCACACAGTGGCTTCATCAGTCCAATACAAAGCAGAAAGGTGTAAGTAGAGGAGGAGTTTGAGATAATCAGTCCCTCGGCCTGGAGTCGATGTGTTCAGTCCATCAATCTTGTAGAAAGATTGATGGACTGAACACATCGACTCCAGGCCGAGGGACTGACTACCTCAAACTCCTCCTCTCCTTACACCTTTCTTCTTTGTATTGGACTGATGAAGCCACTGTGTGGCGAAACGTTTCCTTAATTAAGATTCCCATATGTTGCATAAGTGTCTCAATCTTCTTCTCGTTGGATACTATACACATGGATTGCTATTATTCTGTCCGTTTAAAGATCCTGCTCTGGGGTACTTGAATGTTCTACCGAGGTACTCAGAAAGTATCTCTTCCTTAATATTGTCTTCTATTCTTCTCAGTGTGGGTTAATAGGCCTTACTTGGAAATCTTCTATGCCTTTCCAATAATATTTCTATGATCTAAATTTCTAATTTTTACTAATACCCTCTCCTTATGTTATCTCGTTATCGTGTGTGCTTGTCACTGTATGGTACACTAACAGCTAAACGCGTTATATAACCATTCACAACTGACGTGGTGTGAAGTTTTGGTGCGTAGACACTGGTCAGGAGTCACCAATCCATCAACCCACCTGGCATGATGAGCAATCCTGTGATTTTGTATAGCATTGTTGTTTAAGATTGTATACAATGAACTCTACTAAATAGCTATCGAGCTTGTATAACCCATAATTTGAGTTATATACTACTATATTCCTTTCATGTTTCGAGAGAGAAGATTCAATTATGTTTCTTTCCAAGACAGAATTGTTTGGTACTATAATCTGGGCAGCATAACGGTGGGTGATTATAGGAACTAACGTGGTTAAAGATAGCGTTCGACTCCTGTCCTGTCCTGACTGAGTATTTATATTGGGCTATTCTGGTTTCCAGAAATTTACCTGTTTGACCAATATATGAGAGAAGACACTGAGTACATGGGACCTTGTAAACCCCACCAACTTTGTTGGAGGGTGTGTTGGAGGGTGTGTTGGAGGGTGTGTTGGAGGGTGTGTTGGAGGGAGTGTTTTTAATCAGTCTATATTTCACAGTTCCTGTGTCTTTGAAAGTAAGGTTTATATTGATCTTTTTTAATGCCTCACGTAGGCAAACCAGATTCTCATTGTATGGTAAAACTAGAATATTTTTCCTGGCCATCACTTCCTTAGGTTCAGTCTTGTAGAAAGTCTTTCTTGCTGACATTAATGTCTTCTCGACAAAATCCATAGGATATCTCAGTTTTTAATATTGGTAGAATTACCGACAATATGTTAAGTAAAAGGACACAAATGCAACTAATGTGACATTTTATTGTGGAAACGATTCGCTCTCCAGTCTCCAGTTGAGCTAAACATCACATAGTCTCTCCTGCTAATTCTACACAAGCACATCGCAGATGTGGAGCACTGCTACAGGCCTTCTCTATTCCAACCTCCAACAAAAATGTTTGTCTAACTTATTTTTATACTACCCAAGTAATTGTTTTTATCACCTTTTACTCATGTGCAAGTTGATTGTTCTACCTTATTGTATCACTACTACTACTACGACTTATATCACTACTACTTCTACCACCACTAATATTACACCTCACTCTGAGCCTATATATACCCTGTGTGTCCATGTATTGTTTGTAACGGCTTGACAAAGCTCCTGGAGAGCGAAACGTTGCTGCAATAAAATGTCACATTAGTTGCATTTGTGTCCTTTTACTTAACATATCTCAGTTTGTGGCTATGTTGAATATTTTGCTGATTTCGTCCTTCAAGTACTCTGGACTGCAGATGCGCAAGGCTCTCAAGAACATTGTTAGGAACACACAAGGAGAATGAAATCAGCAAGTAAGAGAGAGGTGAAAGTTTATAAACTAAAGCAGGAGTCAGTTAAGGTAAGATATAAATAACTATTATAAGAAAGATGGGCTAGTGAGAGTATGGGTAATGAGGATGAAGAGGTATGGGGAAGATTTAAAAATGTAGTGTTAGAGTATTCAGCAGACGTTTGTAGTTACAGGAAAGTGGGTTCAGAAGGGAAGAAAAATGATTGATGGAATGATGAGGTAACAAGAGTAGTAAGAGACAAAAAGTTACCATGTGAGAGCATTTTGCAAAATAGAAGCGATACAAGGAGGGAGGAGTATATGGAGAGAAAGAGATGTTAAGAAAGTGGTAAAGGAATGTAAAAGGATAGCAAATGAGAGAGTGGGTGAGATGCTATCAACAAATTTTTTTGAGACTAAGAAAAAGTTTTAGAAGGAAATTAACAAGTTGAGAAAGCCTAGGGAATGAATGGATTTGACAGTTAAAAATAGAAGAAGAGGATTATTACAGAAAAGAGTTAGAAATATCGGGAAGATGGAGGGAATATTTTGAAGAACTGTTAAATGTTGAAGATAGGGAAGCTCTGATTTCGTGTATTTGTGAGGGAGGTATAACATCTTGTAGAAGTGAGGAAGAGCCAGTTATGAGTGTGGGGGAAGGTGTGTGAGGGGTAAAGCAACTGGGATTGTTGAGAAACAGACGGAAATGTTAAAAACAGGTGGGATACAGTTTTGGAGTGGGTGACACATTCATTTAAAAAATGTATGGAAGGGGGTAAGGTACCGAGGAATTGGCAGAGAGCGTGCATAGTTCCTATGTATAAAGGCAAAGGAGACAAAAGAGAGTTTAAAAATTATAGGGGAATAAGCATGTTAAGTATACCTGGTACAGTATATCACAGAGTTATTATTGTTGAATGAATTAAGAGTAAGACGGAGAGCAGGATCACAGATGAACAAGGAGGCTTCAGGAAGGATAGGGGGTGTGTGTAGACCACTTTTTTACAGTGAAACATATAGGTGAACATTATTTAGATAAGGGTTAAGAGGTTTTTGATGCATTTATGGATTTGGAAAACGCGTATGATAGGGTAGATAGGGAGGCAATGCCACAGATGTTGCAAATCTATGGAATAGAAGGTAGATTACTGAAAGCGAACAGTTTTTAAGAGGATTGTGAGGCTCAGGTTAGAAACACTTCATAGGTAATGTTATACCACCTACCTGAGGGGATCAGTATCCAAGTGAGGATGGTAGATGAAGCAGTGAAATCTGTCAATGTTCATGCAGGTTTTCATTTCTTGAGCCAGCATCTGTAGTGGCTCTTCTAGGTAGTGGGGAAGAGAGTATAATATTAAGTCTGCTTGCTTCATAAGCAGGTTTGTTTTCTTTATTGCTTGAATCAAGTCGTTCACTTCGCTTTCCCGGCAATAGAAGGACACAAGTGAAGGCAAATTCTGAAGAGAAGGAATTATAACATGTAATTCAATTTAACTTCTCTGAATCCCATACTAAATTTAGTCAACTAATTATATAATTAATTAAGTCCTAATTTGTGCACCTGAAATGATGTTTGGTTCAGTATCTTTGAGAGCTGATTAAAATAATTATCATTCAGTGATTTTTTTTGGCTTGCGTGTAAAGCAGCTTTCATCCCAATTAATGTTGTTACTCATCATACACACTTGAAACATGAATGAAATATAGAATATTACTTTAAAAAACTCTTAATACAGACTTCTAAATCACTGCTAAAAAGGACATAGCATCTCCACTCTCCACCAAGAACAACTTTGGTCACTGTGTAGGTTCCATCAACTTCCTTCATCATCACAGATCTCTTCATATTATCTACCTGCCTTTTTTTCCATATAATATGTTTACATTCACCTCCCAGCTCTCGTACTGGAAGGTTGTGTGGAGCTGGCCCTCTGGTGGCATACAAGGGAGTTGACACTTTTTCTACAAAATGGCGACAGGAACCCGCTGGCGGGTGAACACAGTCTGTGTTGAAGCATTTAGGGGTGCTGTGTACCCTACGAATGCTGCAGTGGTGCTGCCTGAAATCCTGAGGAATGCTTATGGAATGGCAAACGAGGAGTTGTATGGAATTGTGCTCAATGGGTCGTCCCGTATCTTCGTGAAACTGGCGACACCTAGTGCCTACGATCGCATTGTTGACAAGTTTTAGGAAGTCCGCATAACTGTCAACTCGAGTTTGGAGGTACAACTCAAGGACGTATCCAAGTATTACACTTGGGTACAGGTGCAGAATGTACCTTTCGAGGCAGACAAAGTTGACATCCGTGACATGTTTCAGGACTATGGTGTGATACATTCAACGATGGTGGGCAGGTGGACAGAGGGTCCCTATGCGGGACTACCAGAGGGTTCCTTCACCCTCAAGGTGATGTTACGATGGGCCATAATGTCGTATGTCGTCATGGATGGCTTTAGAAATCAGGTGTATGTGACATATGCTGGTCAAAGGAGGACCTGTAGACTGTGTGGCTTGTATGAGCATGTAGCAGCGGTGTGTGAAAGGTGACAGGATCCTCGCCCTGGTGTAAGGAATGTGGTGGCGATGGTGGATGAAGGACTGAGTGTGGAGGTTGAGCAAGAGGTGGTGAATTCATCAGGTTAATGGAGTGGCATTGTGGATGGAGTTGGGGAATCGTGTCTGACTACCAGCTGTCTCAGTCTCCAGACGTTGTGGGGTCTGGGGAGAAGGGTGAGTCCCTGCAGCTGAGATTGGACAAGCCTCTGCAGATGCTTAATGGCCTCCTAGGTAGTTCTCGGGGAGAAGTTGCAGTTGATGGAGGGGAGTCAGTGGTGGGAGATGGTGTTGACACTGAATGTGCAGTGGGTGTTAGCCCAGAGCAGTGTGGATTGATCAGGCATGAGGTGACAGTAATTGTACACAAGGATGAGAGTGTTGTGGGTATGAAGGTGATTGGGGAATCACGCAAATGGTCGGTGGGGGTGTCGGAAGACGATGTCCTCACACCGGCTCAAAGGTCATCTATGAAGGCCTGGGTTGAGGTGGTGCACAGGGGCAATGGGGGCTGAAGGGGTCAGAAGGGGTTATAGGAGTGCAGACTTATAGTAAGGAAGTAGTGTCCCACAAAAGAGTTGTGTCGAAACCTCAGAGGTCCAATGGAAAGCCCACTTTAATATTTTCAGGTGTGTAACATTTAATGTAAATGGCCTCAGGGCCGAGGTAAAGTGGAGATGGGTGGAGATGACATTAAGACGGTATGTTGTTGATGTGGGATTTACACAGGAGCACAATTATAGGTATGGGCGTGAATTGCTACTGAATGGTTACAGAGTGTTTGCTGGGTGTGCTGGAAGATTAAAGGGTGGAGTGGCTATAGTGGTGAAGGAGACGAGTCCATTTCAGTTGCTGGCTTGGGAGGAGGGGGGAGGATTGTGAGAGTTGACGGGGTGTGGGGGGGTGTCAGGGTGTGTTTTGTGGGAGTGTACATGCCAGCTGATAATAATAGGCATGTTAAGGAAGATTTTGTTAGGGATTCTTTGGTATATTATCTAGGTGGGTTGCCAGGTATTTCTTTAATGTTGGGGATTGGAACTGTGTCATTAGGAAGAAGGATGTAGAACCAAGGGGGGCGGGGTGTGTGCTGGGGGTGTTGAGGGAAGCTTTGGGTGGTGGGGGATTGATTGATGTTGTGGGGGGGAGGGTGGCAGGTGGAGCACACGTTTATTAGAAGGGGTTATGTGGCTCATCTGGATAGGATATATGTAATCAGGGATGTGGTTAGTGGGGAGGGTACAGACATTGAACGTCGGGTTTTCAGATCACAGGGAAGTGTTGGTGGATGTGGGTTGGAAGGGTATGATTAGATGGTAGGAAGGATATTGGAAACTTAATGTGAGGTTACTTGAGGAGATGAGAGGCGAATTTGTTTTGAGGAATGGTGGGCATTATTATGGGAGAAAGGGAGGTCGGGGGGGACCTATTGGGGTGGTCGGAGATGTGTGCGAAACCGGAAATTAGAGAATATTACAAGGCAAAGGATAGGGAAGATAATCAATGGAGATACGGTTTGCAGAAATATCTTGAAGGATAGTTGAGTAGCTGTTACGAGGGAGGGGATTCTTACCCGGTGGCTGAAATAGGGGTTTTGAAAGAGAGATTGAAGGAGATACAGAATGAAAGGTTTGATGAGGTGAGGTTGCATGGGGGAATGGAAGATGTGCTATGGGGGGACAGGCCATCCGCTAGTGTCTTATGGCGGTTTCGTGAGAGGAGACGGGGGGGTGACTGTGATGGGATTGGAGGTGAGTGAGGATATGGAAGGGTATGATAAAGGGCAAATGTTGAGTACAACCGATGCGATGGGCATATATGTGGATAAGTGGTTTGAACGTTCGTTGAAGAGGGTAGAGAGTGGGGGAAGGGAGGGGCATATTTTGGTGGAGGGTATTAACCGAGTGTTGGGGGAAGGGGATAGGGAGGACTTAGGGGTTGAGATTAGTGAAGATAAATTGTGGATGGCGGTGCAAGGTATGAGCAGAAGGAAGATGCCTTGTTTGGATGGTATACCATGTGATTTTTAACTGATGAATTGGGGGTTGTGAAAGGTGTTTTGGTACATCTCTTCAATCAGATGAAAGAGTCACAGTGTATGGGGGACACACAGTGCACGGGGGTGGTAGTGCTTGTTAAGAAGGGAGGGGATGGGGCAACAGTTCGGGATTATAGGGCTCTCTCGATGATGTGTGCTGACTACAAGATATTTGCGAGAGTGTTGGGAAATAGAATGAAGGTGATTGGCAGTGTGATTGAGAAGAGACAGTATGGGATCCCGGGGTATAGTATGTATAGGGGTCATGGGAGGATTCGGGATTTTATAGATGGTAGAAGGGGTGGGGGAGTCCTGGGACTAGATTGGGAAGCAGCGTATGATAGTGTGGATAGAGAGATATTGTGAAAGATAATGCTTAGGCAGGGGTACAGGGAGGAAATAGTTGGATGGGCTGAAACGATGTATAGGGATACGAAAGTTCGGGTGCAAGTGAATGGACGAGTTGGTAAGGTAGTGAGTATGGGAAAGGGTTTGCAGCAGGGGTGTCCTCTGTCGCAGATCCTGTTTGTGTGCCTGCAAAATTCTTTTTATAGTTTGATTGCGGAAGGGGTGAGGGAGGGGTTACAGGGTGTGCAACAGACATAGTAGGTTATGTGGACAACACAACTATTTTGGTGGGTGGAGAAGAGGGTCTTGGGAATGTGAGTAGAATAATTAGTATTTTTGGGAGAGTGACAGGTATGACAGTCAATGGGCCAAGTCTAAACTATTAGAGGTGGGTACCTGGGTGGGGAGTTGGTTGGGACAGAGGTATGGGTGGCAGGTAGTGGGCCAGTTGAAGATTTGTGAGGTTATCCATATAAATGAATCTAGGGAGGCTAGGAGGGTGAATTCGGCTGGGGTTGTGGGGGGAGTGGTGTGTAAGATGGGGAGATGGAGGCCGGGAGATTTAGCTTTGCAACAATGTGTAATTGCAGCTAATGTGTTAGTTTACAGTAGGCTGTGGCACGTGGCAGCGGTTTTTTTATTGTTGCAGGAAGATGTGAGAAATTTGGAAGTTAGGGTGTTGAGGTTTGTGTGGGGGTATGGTAAGTCATGGTTGAGAAAGGAAGTTGTAAGGTGTTGTGTAGGGCTCGGGGGTTTGGGGATTATACCTATAGATCTTAGACTGAAATGTGTGTATGTGAAACAATGTTATGTGAGGCTGGGTGGGGTAGGGGAGAGGATAGTGGGTGCGGTGATGAGTGACTTGCAGAGATTGTGGGATAGGAAAGAGCTAAAGTTGTGTGGCGATTTGTTGCGGAGGCTCATAGCAGTGAGGGAGCCAAAGGGGTTACCTGCAAGTATATTGAGAAGGGTTGGGGAGGTGAGAGATGCTGTGGAGGGGAAGGCTGTGTTTCCATTGTACGATTGGCAGGGGATATGGGAGGGGTTGTGAAGGTTGAGGTTAAGTGCGAGAGTTAGGGAGTTGATTTGTTTTATTTTTACATGGGGTGGTGGCATCTCGGGCGTTGTTATTTAGGATGGGGTTGGTGGCAGGGGCAGGTTGTAGTAGGTGTGGGTTGGAGGATACTGCCTATCATGCCGTATATTTTTGTGAATGTTTGGAATCGGTTAGGGTTTGGTTTGGGGGGATACTACATATGATGTGGAGGGAGTTCGGCATTATGGGCATTGAGTTTGGATATAGGGGGAATGGGTGTGGATGTGAGGAGAGCTCTGATGTATTTGGAGGTAGATTATGTGTATGTTTCCTGGGGGTTGAGGGAGGTCCATGGAGGGGTTCAGATCAGGGCTATTGTGGGACAAATGTATAGAACTAAGTGCAGGAATAGGGAGGTTTATGGGGGGAAATGGGACTTAGCCTTTCCAGATAGCTAAAGGAGTATGTTGCTTGGGGATTTACTGGTTTAATGGGGTTAGGCTATCCAAATGGGCTCTTCTCTGGAGAGGAAGGGGTGTTTCGAGTATGCATGGGGTTGGGGAGGTTATGGTGTGTGCATGAGGGTGGGTATAGGGTGAAGTTTTAGGGGTGTGGGGGTGGGTGTTGAGTTATGATGGATAACACACTCATGTAATAATTTTTGAGGGACTGATGGATGAATTCCGGGTTGAGGAGGGGAGGGGGTGTATATGTGTGGGGGATCTTGTGTGTATGGGGGTGACCTTGATGTGTATATTCTTTTTGACCAGGTATTATTAGTAGGGAAATGAGGGGGCTTTCTTGTTGGTAGCTTGTAGGTCCTCGACAGATATAGCATTGGATTCAGTGTTTATTACTCAGGTAGACCGTGAATGGTTGTCTCTGTCATTGGGTGAGGATGGGTGCAGGACAATGTACTGGTTGTAAGTATGTATGGATGATTTCACTGCTAGTGCCATTATACTATGGTGTGGCATGTTGTATGGGTGTGGTATGATTGCTGATTGGGTCGGTAACTGTGTTGAGAGACAACACAATAAGTGTCAGGGGCCCAAGACTGTTCAACTGCCTCCCAGCATACATAAAAGGGATTACCAATAGACCCCTGGCTGTCTTCAAGCAGGCACTGGACAGGCACCTAAAGTCGGTGCCTGACCAGCCAGGCTGTGGTTCGTACGTTGGACTGCGTGCGGCCAGCAGTAACAGCCTGGTTGATCAGGCTCTGATCCAACATGAGGCCTGGTCACAGACCGGGCCGCAGGGGCGTTGACCCCTGGAACTCTCTCCAGGTAAATTCCAGGTAGATTTGTACATTGTGTATTAGAGTACATTTGTAAAGTGTCCGGACAAAAGGACGGTGTGTTGTTATGTGTAATACTGTAATTAGTGTATCAAATTGGTAATTATATTGTGCAAATGAAAGTTTCCTGCCTTTCATTATGATATATTGTGTTTTGTAGATTATTTAGTACTGTTCATACATCATGTGTTTGAATAAAATGTCCTAAGCAAATTGGGGACTATTTGTTATAAGAATTTTGTATTTTTGTATCATGCAAGAAGAGAAGGGAAGTAGGTACCCGTGTATCGGTACTGTATATGTTGGTGATATGGTACAGGTGTGTGAAACATGTCATGTATTGTTCCTTTATGTGGAATCTCTTATTACCCAGTCCACAGATGATAAGTGTTCTCTAAGCCCATAATATTAGAATGTTAGAAGTAGCAAGAAACAAATCACAAAAAAACTGATGATGTTATGGAATAAATTAATGTAATTGGTATACTCACCCTCATCTGCACCATGACAACGTGAGAGTGTGAAGGGTCGTCTAGGATGAAGAAATTCATGCAGGAGAGCCAATCTTGAACGTGATATATCAGGCAGTTGTATAACTGGAGGAAGTGATACAGAGGTTAAAACATTATCAGGCAGTTGTATAACTGGAGGAAGTGATACAGAGGTTAAAACATTATCAGGCAGTTGTATAACTGGAGGAAGTGATACAGAGGTTAAAACATTATCAGGCAGTTGTATAACTGGAGGAAGTGATACAGAGGTTAAAAGATAAATCTTCTCTATTAGTTAGTTAGTCACCAGTTGTGAAAGACACTTGTGAATAGACACTTAACCTGATTTTTATTTTGAGTGTTTGAACGTTTCGTAATTACCTATTTGAGCTTCAATGAATGAGTTCCATCTCTCGGTCCTGCCTCATTACTCTCAACCATCAGACTTGAAATGGCCTAATTGTATCCATTTTTGAACATGCATAATGTCTACTTCAAATATTTCAGAGATAGTTCATTTAAAATCGCAACCATTCAAAAGGGGAGTATTAGAAAGAGAGAATACCTTTTCGAGAGGTTGCCCAGAGCTAGGAAGAACTTTTCAGAAGGATGCCCAGACGCTATAGAGATTTCAAGGTGTACTTGTATATATGTATACTTGAATATTTCAGACAGACGGGCTGAACACTGTCCACAAGGGTCTTTGAACACCAGACGGCAATACGTTATCAACAAGATAACTCAGTCATTTTTCAACATGTTAGCATCAATAATCACAATATTTGTTGGGAAGCTGCCACCAGAAAAAACATAAATCACACTGCACCTGCAAATGCAAAATCATAAAATCATATATCCTACCCACCCAATTTCAACATTTCACAGTGGAGAGTATCAACCCACGCTGCGCTACTCTGAGAAAACTTCTCATTTCTTTACCTGCTTCCCTTGACCATTGCATGGCTCCTGATAACACACTGAGAAGTGTGAAAGTACTTGAGCTGAAGATTTACACACCTTGTGGATCGTCTTGCATCCTTAAGATCATCTGTCTGTGATTGTTTGCATTACAGGATGGAAAACAACCATGAAAGGAGTAGAATGATAGCTCTAGGCCTTTCGGTTTTTCATGTTGCAAACACGTCGTCAGGAGCTTGCAAAATTGCAGAAAAGAGTCGGATGTCCACATAAGTATGTTCCCATAGGAAGTCTTCACGTGGAGTGAGTGAGTGAGGGAGGGAGAGAGAAAAGGATACCAGAAGTGCCTCTGTCCCTCCCTCACTCACTTACTCCATGTGAAGACTTCCTATGGGAACATACTTATATGGACATCCTCCTCTTTCTGCAATTTTGCAAGCTCCTGATGATGTGTTGACAGCAACATGAAAGGCCTAGAGCTATCATTCTACTCCCCGTGGTTGCTTTGCATATATATATATATATATATATATATATATATATATATATATATATATATATATATATATATATATATATATATATATATATATATATATATAGTATATATATATATATGTATATATATATATATATATATATAGTGGAACCCCGAGTTTCGGCCGTAATCTGTTCCAGGAGCTAGGCCTAAACTCGAAGCCGCTGAAACTCGAAGCAATATTTCCCATGATAAATAATGTAAATACAATTAATCCGTTTCACCTAAAAATATTCACAAACAATTCATTTTTTTAAAGAATAACTACTATAATTTTACATACAGAAAACAATGAGAAATAAATATAAAGTACTAATTTTAATGGATAAATGAACATTTAAATATGTTTTACCTTTATTGAAGACTCTTTTTGGCGTATGAGAGAGGCAGGACAAGATAGTCCTTCAATATGACACTAATATCAACTCTACGGCTTATTTATCTAGCACAATTCATCTAATATGACATAATAAACAATATTAATAACATAGAAACATGATATATACTCTAGAATGAATAAAGTATGTCATATGTCTCTCTCCCTAACCGACGAATACAGAGATAGACAGTATAATAACCTATGTGACATGTCAAGATATCTTATTAATGAAAATAAGATACCAGTTATACTAAGCAAATTTTCTAAATTTGCTTGTAACAGATAAGTGAAATGTAGATATATGTAAATCCAAATGTACAATTGTTAACCCTTTTGGGGCCTAGTGCCTAGGCCTTTTGTGTATCCAAATGCTCTTGCGCTACTGTTCACAGGATGGATATGGGGTGCACAATAAACTAGCCACTTCGGTGGCAAAATCTAATCTAAAATCTAATCCTGACCGACGAGTGTTTTTTGTTGTTGAGTGTATAAGGGCCACTTAGAGATAAGCCTTACATAGTGGTGGGGATGGCCGCCAGAGATGGCGGTGTTGTCAGTCGCAATATATAACTCCAACAACATTGGAGGAGTCAGTTTCATGCTGTCCTTTTCCTATCGATTAATCGCTTAACTTACTTGCTACACTGTTAATACTACACTTTATCGCTGGCTGGTGCTATAGCCTTTATCGACTTGTGCTGCTTTAGTATCGTACATATCGTAGAATCACTGAAGAAGGCACATTCTCCCTTCTCTCTTCCTCCTCCACTTTGGTATTTTGCTACAATTTCTTTCTTCAGTTCTATTGTGTTTGTCACTCTCTTTACCAAAGAGCTGCCACTATGAAGTTTCTTTGGGCCCATGATGGCTTACGTCACAATCACAATCAATAAACAAGCACTAAACACAATGAATTTATTGTGAAATGTTTGGATGAGCGTGCATGGTAATGTTCACTCAAGGATAAACAAAGCTTGACTGGCTTACAAAGCCTGTGAGGGAAGGCGCGCAAGCATGGGCAGGTGGACAGGTCTGGTATGCCGGCCAAAAATCGAGGCAACGGCCAAAAGTCGGGACAAAATTAGGCTGAAAAAGCGACCGATACTCGAAGCGGCCGATACTCGGGGGATGGCCGAAACTACTCGGGTGGCCGAAACTCGGCCATATATATATATGGCCTCGATTTTTGGCCGGCATACCAGACCTGTCCACCTATATATATATATATATATATATATATATATATATATATATATATATATATATATATATATATATATATATATATATATATATATATATATATATATATATATATATATATAGGAAGGTACCACCTCTAGAACTTTATTGGGGACCCTCATCCTCAGAGAAGACTATAAACGTACTTCAGGGAAAACTCAAGGTTCTCTCTAGAGCTGTTTGAATATTTTCTTCTCCTACCACCCCTATATTTTATATTACATGGTAACTTTATTAATAAACAGAAAACATTGACAGAAAACACAAACATGAATACATTAGTACAAAATATCAAAGATTATGAATCTCCTCCAGCTCCTTCAAAACTGGATGTGAGCCCAGTATGAAGCATGCATTTCCCCTCTCCATGGCCATGCTGAGGCGCTGGAACTTGGGAGTGGTTGCTCTTGGGTCCCTGGTGGTGTCGATGAGTCTGGAACCCAGTTCTTTAAGGAAACGTGTAGCATTTTTTCCCCATGATCCTAAGGTCTCTGATCCCACTGAGACAAATTGATACTGTTGGATTATGTCCCTGTACTTGCCGATCTTGTACTCCTAACTGTGATCAGCAGCTCCTCTCTGTCGCCCGACAGTGTCATGGATGTAGGTGTCAGCCAGCGTCGACACACAGGTATATTCCCATGCAAAGAGCTTGACATTCTTCCAAGGATAGATGGTGATTCCATCGGGGTGGTTTGCTGGGTTGTGGGCATTGTTCGCTGCTAGTGATCAGGGCTTTCTCTCGGCTGGGCATCAAGCTGTAGCAAGGGTTCTCTTTATGATGTTGACTTCCTTGTGCCTTGCATGCCAGCCCTTGGTTTTGGAACAGTTAAGACCATGTAGACCATATTGGTCATCTTGCGCATCGCCGCAAATACTCGTATATTCCGTGTAAATTAGGGCAGTAAGGTGCAGAGCCACTGCAATACGGAGGGTCATATGGTCGAGGCGTGTTCCCATTGTCGAAATGGGAACTGTTTAGAGGAAGTCCCTGGAGTGATGTGCACTCACAGCTTGGAGACGGGCAGTCTCCCTGTCTGATGTTACAGCCCTAAGCATGTTGGCAAGCACCTTTTCAGCAATGGGGCCATCCCAACTTGACTGTTTGTAGGCTAGTGCTGCACTAGGTTTTGGTGCTGGAGCAGCAAGAGTCTCCCATTCAGTGATGGCACTGGTGTACCTAGGGTCCTGTATTCTTGCTGAGTCACTGAGGTTGGCCGGAAGAATTTGTTTTATTAACTCCTTTGATGCTATGGAAGAGGATAGGAAAGCTGGTAGGGGAATCTGGGAGGATTTGCTTACTCCCAGCCCCCCAAGCCTGACTGGAAGTGAGGCTTGCAACCACTGTCACATCGTCGAGGGAAAGATTCAATACAATCTCTACCATGGTTTTGAGGAGTAGATTTTTAGATTTTGCCACCGAAGTGGCTAGTTTATTGTGCACCCCATATCCATCCTGTGGACGGTAGCGCAAGAGCATATGGATACACAAAAAGCCTAGGCACTAGGCCCCAAAAGGGTTAACAATTGTGCATTTGGATTTATATCTACATTTCACTTATCTGTTACAAGCAAATTTAAGAAATTTGCTTAGTATAACTGGCATCTTATTTTCATTAATAAGATATCTTGACATGTCACATAGGTTATTATACTTTCTATCTCTGTATTCCTCAATAAGTGGACAATTAAGCACATAGTGTTCCAAGACAGTGACCATATGCCTGATCATATAATTTGCATTTAGTTTGATCATCATATGTGTGTCTCCCAAACTGAGGAGAGAGTCATATTCTTTGAGTTTCGAACTGCTGAAGGCTGGGGAACATCTCAGGAAGTATGTAAGTTTTGGGATTGATAGGCACCTGGAGAGTAGGTAGAAGGCATCATGTGTATAGATGTCTTTCATTCTCCCTTCCATCGTCCTGAGGTCTGAGATTTTTTTTCTAGCATCAGATCGATGGCAATGGGCCCAAGAGGAGCACCAAGGAGAGTGCTGTTGGCTGGATCATTGGCTTGGGCTCCTGGTAAAATAGCACTAATATTCTGGATCATCTGTCGATTGGTAGAAACTATTTCACATTTGGTGGGGTTTAAAAATAGGCCAAGGCTCTCTCCCATGTCTTTAATTTTTCTGATGTCCTCTAGGAGAGATTCTGTAGTGCCAGCTAGGGTACCATCATCCAAGAACCAGATATTGAGCTCACTGGAGAGCGATTCTGTGAATTCCTTGAAGACCAGACATAATAGAAAGGGCACACCCTCACACGAGTCAATTTCTTGGTCTCCAAACAATAGTTTAGAAGCCACACTATAACACTATTCAATGAAGGGATAGAGGAAAGGGAAGTGTCTAGAAACTGCTTGGAGAGCAGCATCCCTTCTGACTAAGTTGAAAGCATTGGCAAAGTCCAATATGATCAAGGCTTTTTCATCGGACATATTGTTGATGTATACTCGTGCTGTGTGGGCAGCTGCTTCACAGCCTTGTTGAACACCAAAGCCGAGCTGAGTTGATTTCAACATTTTATATATATATATATATATATATATATATATATATATATATATATATATATATATATATATATATATATATATATATTTTATATATATATATATAGTTGCCAAGGCTGCAGTAAGAATGGTGAGTCAAGAGGCTGCCTCAATGTTGAAACCAACTCAGGAGGGATGCTGCTCTCCAGGCAGTTTCTAGACACTTCCATTTCCTTTATCCCTTCATTGAATAGTATTATAGTGTGACTTCTAAACTATTGTTTGGAGACCATGAAATTGACTCGTGTGAGGGTGTGCCACCTTTCTATTCTGTCTGGTCATCAAACAAGTAACAGAAGCGCTCTCCAGTGAGCTCAATATCTGGTTCTTGGATGATGGTACCCTAGCTGGCACTACAGAATCTCTCCTAGAGGACATCAGAAAAATTAAAGACATGGGAGAGAGCCTGGGCCTATCTTTAATAAACCCCACCAAATGTGAAATAGTTTCTACCCATCGACAGATGATACAGAACATTAGTGCTGTTTTACCAGGAGCCCGAGCCATTGATCCAGCCAACAGCACTCTCCTTGGTGCTCCTCTTGGGCCCAATGCCATCGATCTGGTCCTAGAAAAAAAAAACTCAGACCTCAGGACGATGGAAGGGAGAATGAAAGACATCAATATACATGATACCTTCTACCTACTCACCAGGTGCCTGTCAATCTCAAAACTTACATACTTCCTGAGATGCTCACCAGCCTTCAGCAGTAAGTAACTCAAGGAATATGACTCTCTCCTCAAGACCATGTTAGAGAGTGTATTGAATCTTTCCCTCGAAGATGGACAGTGATTGCAAGCCTCACTTCCAGTCAGGCTTGGGGTGCTGGGAGTAAGCAAATCCTCCCAGATTGCCCTACCAGCTTTCCTATCCTCTTCCATAGCATCAAATGAGTTAATAAAACAAATTCTTCCAGACAACCTCAGTGATTCAGCAGGAATACAGGACCCTAGCTACACCAGTGCCATCACTGAATGGGAGACTCTTGCTGCTCCAGCACCAAAACCTAGTGCAGAACTGGCCTACAAACAGTCAAGTTGGGATGGCCCCATCACTGAAAAGATGCTTGCCAACATGCTTAGGGCTGTAACATCAGACAGGGAGGCTGACCGTCTCCTAGATGTGAGTGCACATCACTCCAGGGACTTCCTCCACACAGTTCCCATTTCGTCAATGGGAACATGCCTCGACCCTAAGACCCTCCGTATTACAGTGGCTCTGCGCCTTGCTGCTCCAATTCACAAGGAATATACGTATATTTGCGGCGATGTGCAAGCCGACCAATATGGTCTACATGGTCTTAACTGTTCCAAAACCAAGGGTTGGCATGCAAGACACAATGAAGTCAACGACATCGTAAAGAGAACCCTTGCTACTGCTGGATGCCCAGCCGAGAGAGAGCACCGATCACTAGCAGCCAACAATACCCACAACCCAAAAAACCACCCCAACGGGATCACCATCTATCCTTGGAAGAATGGCAAGCTCTTAGCATGGGACTATACCTGTGTGTCGACACTGGCTGACACCTACATCCTTCACAGTGTTGGGCGACAGGGAGGAGCTGCTGATCGCAGGGAGGAGTACAAGATCGGCAAGTACAGGGACATAAGCCAACAGTATCAATTTGTCCCAGTGGGATCAGAGACCTTGGGATCATGGGGAAAAAATGCCACACGTTTCCTCAAAGAACTGGGTTCCAGACTCATCGACACCACCAGGGATCCAAGGGCAGCCACTTTCATGTTCCAGTGCCTCAGCGTGGCAATCCAGAGGGAAAATGCATGCTGCATACTGGGCTCGCATCCGACTTTGGAGGAGCTGGAGGAGATTCATAATATTTGATATATTGTACCAATGTATTCATGTTCATGTTTGTGTTTTCTGTCAATGTATTGTGTCTATTAATAAAGTACACACATAATATATATAGGTGGTGGTAGGAGAAGAAAATATTCAAACAGCTCCGGGGAGAACCTTGAGTTTTCCTTGAAGTTTATATATATATATATATATATATATATATATATATATATATATATATATATATATATATATATATATATATATATATATATATATATATATATATACATATATATATATATATATATATATATATATATATATATATATATTATATATATATATATATATATATATATATATATATATATATATATATATATATATATATATATATATAAATTTTACCCACGAACGAGTGGTAGTGATCAATAACAACACTGCAACTAGCCAGAAGTCAAAACCATGCTGCTTTGGCCTGCCTCATGGTGAGCGAAAACACCTGATGCTCTAGCCCACGGGACTACACAGTCCTCAATTGTGTGGTCCCGTGGGCTAGAGCGTCATGTGTTTCGCTCACCATGAGGCAGGCAAAGCAGCATGGTTTTGACTTCTTGGCTAGTCGCAGTGTTGGTATTGATATATATATATATATATATATATATATATATATATATATATATATATATATATATATATATATATATATGCTAGGAATTCGCAAGAGCAGGCGAAATATTCACAAACACTGATCTCTGGCCGACGGAGACTCGAACCTACGAACCTCATGACAAGGTACGCAGTGCTTTACCGACCGTACCACACTGGTCCAATACCTTGGCATCCAGCTTTCGCTAGACGTTATTCCAAGGCAGCCAGCTTTCAGGCAGGAAGGCTTACAGCTTTTCATCTCATCCCCTGCATGCATCGACACAACTAGAGATTTTTACAATGCTAGGAATTCGCAAGAGCAGGCGAAATATTCACAAACACTGATCTCTGGCCGACGGAGACTCGAACCTACGAACCTCATGACAAGGTACGCAGTGCTTTACCGACCGTACCACTAATTTTTTATTATTACAGCTTGTTATAAAGGAAGTCCTTCTTCTAGGGGCGCCTCTGGCAGGGGGGCCCGGGGCAGTTGCCCCCTTTGCCTCTTTATAAATCCAGCCCTTCTCATAAGTTCCTACACACTCATTTAACATCTCCCAAAATCTCTCTCTCTCCTCTTCACTCTTCTCTTCTCCAGGTGCTCACACACTTATTATGACCCACTTTTCACATCCGACCCTTATTTTAATCCACATAATCCCTGAATTTATACATTTATATTTCCTCTTCTCTCTCCATAACTGATCCTTCAACATTATTGCTACCCCTTCCTTAGCTCTAACTCTCTCAGATACTCCTGACTTAATCCAATTTATTTCTCCCCACTGAAACTCGCCTACCCCCTTCAGCTTTGTTTCGCTTAGGGCCAGGACATCCAACTTCTTTTCATTCATAACATTAGCAATCATCTCTTTCTTATCATCTGCACTACATCCACGAACATGCTGCCCCAGTTAATGTGTGCCTCCGGAGACGTGCTTGGCGTTATACTCACCCCAAGGTCTTTCTCCTTTGCCGAGGTTTGTAGCCTTTGTCCGCCTAGCCTGTACTCTGTCAGCGGTCTCTTTGCCCTTCTCCGATCTTCATGACTTTGCATTTGGTGGGATTGAATTCGAGAAGCCAGTTGCTAGACCAGATGTCAAGCTTGTCCAGGTCAGTTTGAAGTCCTGCTTGGTCCTCTTCCGATGTGATTCTCCTCATTAATTTCACATCATCTGTGAACAGAAACACTTCTGAGTCTATCCCGTCCGTCATGTCATTTACATATACCAAGAATAGCACTGGTCCTAGGACTGACCCCTGCAGTACACCGCTCGTCACAGGCGACCACTGTGATACCTCATCACGCACCATGACCCATTGTTGCCTCCCTGTGAGGTATTTCCTGATCCATTCCAGTGCCCTTCCTGTTATACCTGCTTGTTCTTCCAACTTCTTTACTAATCTCATGTGAGGAACTGTGTCGAAGGCCTTCCTGCAGTCCAGGAAAATGCAATCAACCCACCCTTCTCTCTCTTGCCTTAGCTCTGTTACTTTATCATAGAAGTCCAGGAGGTTTGTTACACAGGATTTGCCTTCCCGGAATCCGTGCTGTCTGGCGTTGATTATCCTGTTCTGCTCCAGATGCTCCACCATTCTTTTCCTGATAATTTTCTAAAAGACCTTGCACACTATACACGTAAGTGACACCGGTCTATAGTTTAGTGCCTCTTTTCTGTCTCCTTTTTTAAAGATGGGGACTACGTTGGCCTTTTTCATACCTCAGGTAGCTGCCCAGTTTCAAGGGATGTGTTGAATTTTATGGTAAGTGGCACACTCAGTACCTCAGCTCCTTCCCGAAGAACCCACGGGGAGATATTGTCCGGACCCATCGCCTTGGAGGTATCAAGGTCACTGAGTAACTGTTTCACCTCCTCCTCAGTTGTGTGTATGCCCTCTAGCACTTGGTACATCCCTTGTTGGTGACGCACCCCGTCCTGTCTACCCAGCTGTCTTCCTTCCTCCACTGTGAATACTTCTTTAAACCTTGAGTTGAGCTCCTCACATACCTCTTGATCATTACTTGTGAGTTCCCCATCTTCTCTCCTCAGCCTTATCACCTGGTCCTTGACTGTTGTCTTCCTTCTGATGTGACTGTACATCAGTTTCGGGTCGGACTTAACTTTCGATGCTATGTCATTTTCGTACTGTTTCTGGGCCTCCCTCCGTACTTGTGCATACTTGTTTCTAGCTCTTCTACTAATCTCTTTGTTTACTTGGGTTCTTTGCCTTCTGCACCGTTTCCATTCTCTGATACTCTGAGTCTTTGCCTCCCTGCACCTTTGGGTAAACCAGGGGCTCTTTTTGGCCTTCCCATTTAATCCTTTGCCTCTGGGTATAAACCGTTCCTCTGCCTCCTTGCACTTTGCCCCTACGTATTCCATCATTTCATTTATTGTCAGTCCTTCCATTTCCCTTTCCCACTGAACGTCCTGCAGGAAAATCCTCATGCCCGTGTAGTTTCCTCTTTTAAAGTCTGGTTTGTCTCTATCGGTACTGTTTTACCTCTCCACCTGTAGCTCTACAATGTACTCAAAGCTAAGCACCATATGGTCACTGGCTCCCAGGGGCTCTCGTGCGTTATGTCTTCAATATCTGAGCTGTTCAGGGTGAATACAAGGTCCAGTCTTGCTGGTTCATCTTCTCCTCTCTCTCTGGTCGTGTCCCTGACATGTTGGTGCATCAGGTTTTCCAGTACCACGTCCATCATCTTGGCTCTCCAAGTTTCTGGACCCCACGTGGTTCATGGTTCTCCCAGTCGATCTCCCTGTGGTTGAAATCCCCCATGACCAGTAGCTTCGCTCTGCTCATGTGTGCTTTTCTTGCCACCTCCGCCAGGGTGTCCACCATCGCTCTGTTGTTCTCATCGTATTCTTCTCCTGGCCTCTTGCAGTTCTGTGGTGGGTTATACATCACTGCAATGATTATCTTGTGTTCCCCAGACTGGATGGTACCTACTATGTAGTCCCTTTCTCTACACACCTCCATTCCTTCCATTTCCTCAAATTTCCAATGGTTCCTTACAAGCAGTGCGACCCCTCCTCCCCCCTGCTCCTCCTATCTTTCCTCAGGATCTGATATCCCTGTGGGAAGATTGCATCTGTTACTGTCTCATTTAGTTTAGTTTCTGTGACCACTATGATGTCTGGGGATGCCTCATCTATTCTTTCATTCCACTCTTCATACTTATTCGTAATTCCATCCGCATTTGTGTACCAAACCTTCAACCTTGTTTCCAATACTGTGGCCCTGGGGAGATCTTGGTGGGTTGGGGGTGTGGGCAGGGTGCCCGCAGGGGGTTGCAGCATGGGTGGGGGTGATTGTATGGTTGGGGTATGGGCAGGTGGGGTGGAGTTTGAGGTGGGGGTGGGGGTAACTGTGACGGTGGGTTTTCATTTGCTAGGGTGGGGACAGGGGGCCTGATAAGTGGGTGTGGTGCTAGAGTGTATGATTGTCGTGGGTTGTTTGTGATTTGAGGCCCGCTGAGGGTACTTCCAGTGTGTGTGTTTGTCCTGCTTGGTCTTGGTGTCCTAAGTATCTCGCTGTCTCCCCTCCCTCCTCTCTTCTCCTTCTTATCTTCTCCCTCCGGGCCTCCCTTTCTTCCTGCGTTCTGTCCCGATCCAGGTATACATTTCGGTACCCCTGGTTCGTCCTCAGCCGAGCTTTCTCTTGCAGGATCATGGTGCGGGCTGATTCTGCCTTGAATATTACCTTGAGGGGTCGATTTCTTCCCTTTGTGTACCACCCGATTCTCCGAAAATTTGTCACTTGGAATGAGTCTCCCCCTATTGCTAGCATGATACCATCGATCTTTTCTTTCTCCTCCTGTTTCCTTCTGTTGTGGGTGTCCCCTTCGACTTCCTTCAGGCCATAGATAAAGATCGACTTCTCCCTTTCCTCCTCCCACTGTGTCTCCCATTGCCTTGTCAAAGGTGCATTAGCCTCTCTCGGTGCTGTCATGGATGTATTCCCCGTGTTCCTTTGTGTGTCCGGTCTGCTCATACGTCCCTGTCCGCTGCAGTGTGTTGTTGGGATCTCTGTGTTTAGCGTGTCTGCTGCTTTGTCTACCCTCTCATATGTTGTTTCTGTGCTCCCATTCGTTGTTCCTGTGGTGCTCTTCTTGACCCTGGCTGTTTCTTCTATATCCCTCTCGTGTGTTGTTATCCTTTTCGTCTTGCTTCGGGCCCCATGTGGGACTGCCAGTGCCTGTGCATACACGAGTTCTCCTCCTTTCTCCTCATTCCCTTTGTCTGTGCCTGGTGAACAAGCTCCAAGCGTCGTTTCCTGCCAGGTACTGTTGTCTCTATTCTGTGTCAGTCCCTGCAGCTTCACTTCTAGGGTCTGGATCTTGGCTTCTGCTTTTTTGGCTTGCATTACCCATTTTCTACTCTCCTCAGCTATCCTCTTCTCCATTTCCTCGCTGATCACCAATAGCTTCCTCTCCCATTCCTTTTCCCTTTCATTGAGCTCCTCGGTGATCACCAATAACTTCCTCTCCCATTCCTTCTCCCTTCTAGAAATTTCCTCCTCCCACTGTTGCCTTCCCTGATCGGCCATCCTCCTCCTTGTTTACGCCCTCTCTGAGCCACCCATCTTCCCACTGAGTCCCCTGTGGATGTATTGAGGTGTCAGGAGAAGGGAGAAAGAAGAGGGGTAGGGAAGGGGGTGAGGGAGAAACGGAGAAAGGATAGGAATGGGGGTGAGGGGGAGAGAGATAGCCTAGAGGAAATGTAGAAGAGGGTGGATAGAGGGAGAGAGAAAGAGAGCGAGAGGGAGAGGGAGAGAGAGAGGGAGGTAGAGAGGAAGGAAGAGAGATAGGTAGAGGGAGAGAGAGGGAGGTAGAGAGATGGAGGGAGATAGAGGGAGAGGGTGGGAGAAAGAGAGGGAGGGAGAGGGGGAGTGAGAGAGAGAGGTAGGGAGAGGGAGAGGGATAGGGAGATGTGGGGAGAGGGAGAGGGAGGGATATGGAGGGGGAGATGGGGGGAGAGG
>WNWK01017689.1:37500-41784 GCA_009830355.1 Cherax destructor
GTCGATTCACAGCTCTTGGCCTCGCCTCATCGCTAGTTAATACTAGTCACGCTCCCTGCTGCTCCATGAGTTTTATCATACCTCTTCTTAAAGCTATGTATGGATCCTGCCTCCACTACATCACTCTCCAGATTGTTCCACTTCCTGACAACTCTGTGGCTGAAGAAATACTTCCTAACATCCCTGTGACTCATCTGAGTTTCCAGCTCGTTGCTGTGTCCCATCTCTGAAACATTCTTGCCATGTCCACCTTCTCAGTTCGTGTCAGTATTTTATGTTATATCTGCACTAGCCCTCCTGTCTTCCAGTGTCGTCAGGTTGAGTTCCCTTAACCTCTCCTCGTAGGATATACCCCTTAACTTCGGGACTAGTCTTGTTGCAAACCTTTAAAATTTCTCTAATTTCTTGATGTGTTTGACCAGGTGTGGGTTCCATACTGGTGCTGCATAGTCCAATATGGGCCTGACGTACACTGTGTACAGTGTCGTGAATGACTCCTTAGTTAGATGTCGAAATGTTGTTCTCAGGTTTGCCAGGCGCCCATATGCTGCAGCAGTTATTTGGTTGATGTGCGCCTCAGGGGACGTGCTCAGTATAATGCTCACCCAAAGATCCTTTTCCTTAAGTGAGGTTTGCAGCCTTTGATCCCCTTGTATGTTCGCCGTTTGAGGTCTTCTTTGTCTTTCCCCAAGCTTCATGATTTTCCACTTGGTGAGATTAAACGCCAGGAGTCATTTGTCGGACCAGGTTTACAGCCTGTCCAGATCTCCTTGTAATCGTTCCTGATACTCGTCTGCTTGTATTCTCTTCATTAGTTTCACATCATAAGCGAACCGGGACACCTTAATCTATCCCGTCCGTTATTCACTTATACCATAAGCAGCACCGGACGTAGGACTGACCCTTATGGAACCCCACTCAACACACACCTCCACTCTGACACCTCATCACGTACCAACACTCCTGTCAGGTATTCTCTGATCCATTGCAGTTCTCTCCCTATTATTCATGCTTGATCCTCTAGCATTTGAACCTGTCTCTTGTGTATTACTGTATCGAAAGCCTTCTTACAGTCCAGGAAGATGCAGTCTACCCATCCCTCTCTCTCCAGTCTTCTGTTACCTTGACATAGAACTCCAGTAGGTTTGTAACACAGGATTTGCCTTCACTGAAGCCTTGCTGGTTGTTACGTATGAACTCGTTCCTTTCTAGTTGCTCCATCACTTTTCTTCTGATAATCTTCTCCATAACTTTACATACTATACAGGTGTGTAGTTTAAAGCTGCCTGTCTGTCTCCTTTCCTAAAAACGAACTATATTTGCTGTCTTCCCCTTGATTATAATAATAATAATACATTTGCTGTCTTCCACCTCAGGAAGATGCCGTTTCGATAGATTTATTGATAATTGTTGTTAGCGGCACACTCATTTTCTCTGTTTCCCTTTCTGAGGACCCATGGCCAGATATTATATGGTCCCACAGCCTTTGAGGTATCTAGTTCATCTAGAAGTTTCTTTACCTCCTCCTTAGTTATGTACAGTGTGTCCAGCACTTGCTGGGGCACCTTGTTGCCTCTGCTGGAAGCCTCTCTCTCTCCACTGTGAATATCTTCGTGAATCTTGAGCTGAGCTCCTCACATACTTCCATACTTCCTGGTCGTTCCCTGTAACCTCCTTCCTTCCTCATTGATCCTTGACTATTGTTTACCTCCTGATGTGACTGTACAACAACTTTGGGTCAGATTTGGCTTTTAATGCTATGTCATTCATATATTGTATAAATATTGGTAGAATTACCGACAATATGTTAAGTAAAATGACACAAATGCAACTAATGTGACATTTTATTGTGGCAACGTTTCGCTCACCAGGAGATTTGTCAAGCAATACTAGTGGTGGTAGAAGTCCCATCTACTGCTACTACTACTTCTACCACCACTAGTATTGCAGCTCACTCTGAGCATATATATACCCTGTGTGTCCATGTATTGTTTGTAACGGCTTGACAAAGCTCCTGGTGAGCGAAACGTTGCCACAATAAAATGTCACATTAGTTGCATTTGTGTCCTTTTACTTAACATTCATATATTGACACGACCTATCTCCTTATCCATGCATATTCATTTCTGGTTCTACGGCTCACTCCTCGTTTTCTCGAGTCCTTTGCCTTCTATACTTTTTCCATGCTCTAGCACACTTGGCCTCTCCACACCTGGTAAACCATGGGCTCACTCTGCTCTTCCCATTGTTTCTGTTGCCCCTTTGTACGACCTCCTCTGCCTCCCTGCACTTTGTGGTCACGTGTTCCATCATTTCATTTACTGTCTTTTCCTCTAGTTCTCTTAGCAACTACACATCATGCAGGAATTACCTAATACTGTATAGTCCTCATGCCTGTGTGTAATCGCCTATTTGTGGTTGCAGGCTTCGAGTCATAGCTCCTGGTGAGTGTGTGTGTGTTGGATGGTTGGTTAATGGGGATTAATGTCTACCTAGTACACAAGGGTTATCAGTCAAGAACACTTTAATACCTGTAATACCGATTAATGTATATCTCAGTGTATATACACTGAGATATACACCTCTCAGTGTATATACAATGAATATGCCCTGAGAGACATAAACCTGAGAGTGTATATGTGGTGAGAGAAGTGGGAGTGAGGTGAGGAGTTTCCTCTCCTCACTCCTACCTTCCTCTGAGACAAGACATTCCTGCTTCAAGTTGTAAACATGTCAACATTCCTTGCCGTGGAATGTTGACACTCAGTGTTATAATGTTATGTATGGCTCACTTCATTATACTCACACTCTCTACGTTATACACTGACCCATGGTCGTGGGTTAACAGTAGTTACCACACGGGTTTACTGACCCATGGTCGTGGGTTAACAGTAGTTACCACACGGGTTTACTGACCCATGGTCGTGGGCTAACAGCAGTTAACACACTGGTGTGGGGTTTACTGATCCATGGTCGTGGGTTAACAGTAGTTGCCACACTGGTGTGGGGTTTATTGACCCATGGTCGTGGGTTAACAGTACTTACCAAACTGGTTTGGGGTTTACTGATCCATGGTCGTGGGTTAACAGTAGTTACCACACTGGTGTGGGGTTTATTGACCCATGGTCGTGGGTTAACAGTACTTACCACACTGGTGTGGGTTTACTGACCCATGGTCATGGGTTAACAGTAGTTAAAAAACTGGTGTGAGGTTTACTGACCCATGGTCGTGGGTTAACAGTAGTTACCACACTGGTGTGGGGTTTACTGATACATGGTCGTGGGTTAACAGTAGTTGCGACACTGGTGTGGGGTTTATTGACCCATGGTCGTGGGTTAACAGTAGTTACCACACTGGTGTAGGTTTACTGACCCATGGTCGTGGGTTAACAGTAGTTACCAAATTGGTGTGGGGTTTACTGACCCATAGTCGTGGGTTAACAGCAGTTACCACACTGGTGTGGGGTTTACTGATCCATGTTCGTGGGTTAACAGTAGTTGCCACACTGGTGTGGGGTTTACTGACCCATGGTCGTGGGTTAACAGTAGTTGCCACACTGGTGTGGGGTTTACTGACCCATGGTCGTGGGTTAACAGTAGTTACCACACTGGTGTGAGGTTTACTGATCCATGGTCAGGGGTAAAGGTAGTTACCACACTGGTGTGAGTTTTACTGACCCATGGTCATGGGTTAACAGTAGTTACCAAACTGGTGTGGGGTTTACTGACCCATGGTCGTGGGTTAACAGTAGTTACCACACTGGTGGGGTTTTACTGACCCATGGTCGTGGGTTAACAGTACTTTCCACACTGGTGTAGGGTTTACTGACCCATGATCGTAGTTTAACAGTAGTTACACTGGTGTGGGGTTTACTGACCCATGGTCGTGGGTTAACAGTAGTTACACTGGTGTGGGGTTTACTGACCCATGGTCGTGGGTTAACAATAGTTACCACACTCCTGTGGGGTTAACTGACCCATGGTCGTGGGTTAACAGTAGTTACCACACTAGTTTGGGGTTTACTGACCCATGGTCGTGGGTTAACAGTAGTTACCACACTGGTGTGGGGTTTACTGACCCATGGTCGTGGGTTAACAGTAGTTACCACACTGGTGTGGGGTTTACTGACCCATGGTCGTGGGTTAACAGTAGTTACCACACTGGTGTGGGGTTTACTGACCCATGGTCGTGGGTTAACAGTAGTTACCACACTGGTGTGAGGTTTACTGACCCATGGTCGTGGGTTAACAGTAGTTACCACACTGGTGTGAGGTTTACTGACC